>JACEFZ010013543.1:0-55269 GCA_014155875.1 Cepaea nemoralis
TTTTTAAAAATTAAAACTTCTCCGGACATGCCCGACATAACTATGGCGGTATTCTCTCTCCGCGACCTCCCATGTTTCGTAAGGTCAAAGGCACCAAATCAGCCTTGTGTGACAGTGCTACACACAAAGGCTATGATCGTGAACGTATAGCACCAGACAAGTCAGTCTTCGCGTTGTTAGAAAAGGATTTTATTGATGAATCATTCTAGCTCAGCACATATGATGGAGACTCCCTTCTCGGTGTTGACATCTGTTCTCGCTGGCCCCCAAGTGACGTGTGTGTTTACCTAGATACCCTTCTTCATTCGTGCACACACGTTCACTATGGTTTTCCCCCTAGTCAAGGAATGCGCAGCATTCCTTAACTCTTTACTCCTAACCTAGAATCCCTCACTGTTACAGATGAAGAAGAAGGAATGGATGAAAATTCAGAATCTAATAGAGATAGTAGTATGAAGGAAAATATTTCTCTACGAGAGGATGAAGACATTGATATGGAGATGGCACTTATACAGAAAAATCTAGAATTACTGAAGAAATGGAGACATAGTAAATAAATTGATAGAAAATTCTGCAGATAGCAGGATGAAACTTTTGTGGTTTAAAGAGGAAATTGATCATTGATGAAATACGGTAGCTGTGTATTACAGGTGATTTATAGAAACAGATTGGCAAATAGCTTAATTAATAGTTGTGGTGAATTGTCTTGAGGAGTAGACATGATGTTGTATATTTTAGTAATAAGTTAGGTAAATTCTCGTGTGGTCTTGAAGATGTATTTTTTATTACCATTTGATTTTGAGATTTGACTTGTTGAGTTTTATTAATAGATAAATAATTTATTATTAGTCCAAAGAAAGCGACTAATAATGGATAGGATATATTTTTTTAAAAATGGGTTCTTTTGTTTCATCATGTATGTCATATTATTTTGAATAATGTCTTTCTTTGAATTGGTTGATTACCTTTATAAGAGGGGAAAGAAAATTGTCTTGAAAACGTTGGGGGGTATGATATCCTGTTTTGACTTCGTTTTGGTTGGCTCATGAATTATGATTTTAGTTGAATTGTCTTGCGTATTGAATAGTATTTACCTTTGTTTACAAATAAGTTGAAAATTGTTAAAACAATTTGTTCACAAGCACTTATTGTTTTGTTTAGAATAAAGAGTAATAAGACGGGGCCTTATTTAAAGTCCTTCGTTCAGAAAATAGTTAACAAACGACTCTAGACTACCAAGAGAGACACATTCTCCTTGTAAGTAATAAGTTGTAGTAAACATGAGTACTAAAATCTTTGGCATTGTGCTAGTAAGAAGGCTGCTCCGCCAATCAGCGTTAATGTTTTGGGATAGGGAAGTTAATTAGTTAATTACATGATGGCTATGAAGTTTGGAAACACATGCCATGCTTGGATGACGGGGTTTTATAATGGATCCTACACAAATATGGTTCTGGGTGTTGAAATAGGAGCTGCATTAAGTCAGCATTAATTGAATATATATGGATTAGATGCCATGTTATATTAAGGAAGAAGAAGTTAACGTGACTAACGTCTATAGGTGGTATAAAAAGAGGCTGTGTTAGTCAGCATCAAGGGAAATATAAGGAGCTAGTTAATTGAGAGTGGACATTAATGGGGCTGTAGATAGCAGTACATATGGTTTAGTGCAAGGTTAGATACGCCCATGAACGGGGATGCTTATAATGGAATGTGAGGAGATAAATATAGGAGCTGTGATAAACAGCGTTAATTGGTTTAAAGTATGTTCATAAGAAATGAACATTGTCGATATTATTTTTATGGTTTTATGATTGAACATGAGCCAAGTGAAATATAGTCATTAATAGGTGTGGATGGCAGCACGAATATTAAGGAAGAAATTTTGGATCGACTTAATTTATAACAAACAGAAGCATATTTTCATGCATTATAAGATACGTTTTTAAAACTTTATTTATAAAGTTTTTGTGTTTGCAAGGGAGGTAAATGTGATTGCTTTCTGACTACTTCTTTATATCTTTATAACTGGGTGCGCAACCCATCTTTTCTGTCTATCCTGTGATTTGGATGTTGAGAGAAAATGAGAAGTTACATAACGCATGATAAGTTTCAAATTATATACCAACGATTTTGATGAATATATGAAATGAAATATCCTTATGAACTATGTTTTTAATTGAAACCTTGTAGGCTCATATACAGAAACGAAGAAGAAGTATCACTTCACGAAGGTCTATAACATAGCGGTTAGCTATAAGAAATAAGTGGAGAATTGGACTCGAAGGAGTAGAAATAAAGTTCATTGGTTAAGAGTGGGTTAGTTTAAGATGGGTTAGAGAAATAATATGGGGGTTAAGGTTTTAGTGAGGGAAAGAATAAGTAGAATAAGTAGGTTAGGGATTAAGACTTTTCAAGAAAAGTCTTCTTAAAGAAACGGAGGAATGTAACAGAGCACCATCTCTGTTAATAGCTTAGGAGGGGATGATGTGCAAAGACTAGGCACGGTTGAGCATCCTATGAAAACGTAACTAAGGACGCTCAAGCCGTGACGCGGGGGGTAGAGAAGTTAGTTACGGGCTGGACTTTGAATTGACAACATCGTTTGCTTATAATAGAAAACCTCTTGTATCCAGTTATATATATTCTGATATATTTCGTCAAATAAAACTTATGAAAACTACAACCGGGACTTCATTTATATACATCTTATCACTGTCCCTGTACTGTTACAAAACTCACATTACTGTCTATATTTCTATATAAACAAACATTTATGTCTATATAAAACACTAATTTTCGTCTGTATAAACACACATTTCTATCTATATAAACAAACATTTTCGTTTATATAAACAAACATTTCTGTCTATATAAACAAACATTTCTGTCTATATAAACAAACGTGTTAATCGATTTAATGTATATCCCATTACATCTACATCTACAGATATACATTTACTGGTTTTTTTATTTGGTTTAAATTCAATATGCTTACCAACATAAATGTGTCTGCATATATATATATATATATATATATATATATATATATATATATATATATATATATATATATATATATATATATATATGAACATTATAAATATACACTAAGTCAAGCATTTTTTTTTAAAATTCGCATACCCTTTACAGGACATCGCTGTCAACAGCAGCATCTTTCAGCTGTCTGTTGATTTCTTGGCAAGATTACGCTCAGTAGTTTGCCATTGCTTTCTGGGCGGCCGGCTCAGTTATCCCGCAAGTCACCAGCGGGGGACGAACCGCTCCCAGTTCTCGCCCGCTACGAAACTCTGCGTGATAAACGGGATTACGGAGAAAGTGGTGTAACCCCTCGGCCAGAGAGTCTGGAGTTATTACAAAACACAGTCGAATGATATTAAAACTACGCTCATCATAGCAAGGGGCAAACTAATTCGGTGATGTGCCAGCTAAGCAGATGTGTCAAAACTATCCAGATTTTATTAGAAACGCGAGCTGTTTGGTGGGTTATTTGGGTAGTATAAGAATGGCTGTGGCCTTGTAGGCGCCTGGGAAATAGTTGGTGGAAAGACGTTTGGTGGGTTATTTGTGTTGTATGGGAATGGCTGTACGCTTGTAGGCGCCTGGTAACTAGTTCGTGGCAAGACGTTTAGTGGGTTATTTGTGTAGTTTTGGAATCGCTGTGCGCTTGCAGGCGCCTGGGAACTAGTTGGTGGAAAGACGTTTAGTGGGTTATTTGTGTTGTATGGGAATGGCTGTAGGCTTGTAGGCACCTGGGAAATAGTTGGTGGCAAGACGTTTAGTGGGTTATTTGTGTAGTTTGGGAATGGCTGTGGCCCTGAAGACGCCTGGGAACTAGTTGGTTGCAAGACGTTTAGCGGGTTATTCGTGTAGTATGGGGGAGGCAGTGGCCTTGTAGACGCCTGGGAACTAGTTGGTGGCAAGCTGTAATCCGGTGGACTGGCTTGTCTTCCATGAGGCGGAGATCTCAGTTCCTATTTGTAAACACAGAAATATGTTCTTGCGTTATAAATCAAAATGTACATTACATATGTATAAGGTTGCAAAGTAAGCATGAATCAATATATAAGGAAACAAAAAAGTGTTTTTAAATCCTGCGGACAAACAATAAAAACAAACACATGGTCATACCCAACTAGGACCTCAGACTAGATGAACAGAATAATTCACGTAGGAAAATTAGATGACTATAATATCATAATATAATCAAAATTTAGACAAGTATGAATAAATCAAGTATGAATAAGAGAAGTATGAATAAGAGAAGTATGAATAAATCAAGTATGAATAAGAGAAGTATGAATAAGAGAAGTATAAATAAGAGAAGTATGAATACAATACAACATAATAACTGGACGCTTCAGTATTTGCAGGGGCGTCACTAGGGGGGTGCGGGCCGCACCGGGTGACACCATCAAGGGGTGACACCAAAATAAAAAAATTGCAAATTTGACAAAGCAGACATAGCAAAATAACAAAAATTTAACTTTGTCCGAGTTTGTCGAAGTTCTTTATTTATGTTTTACCTGAAGTATTGAAGTTATATTGTTCAATTTGTTTTCTTTCTTATGTCCTTATTAACTTTTTGACTTATTTTACAAACATTACTATATGCGATTATATATGGTACAGGAACACTCGGAAGAAGACCATGGTGAAAGTCTAGAGGGGTGACACCAAGAGTTTACCGCACTAGGTGACACCAACCCCAGTGACGCCACTGAGTATTTGACACCTTTAACAAGATTACAAAAATTAAAATTACTAAGCTTACATTAGTTACACATTAGGTACAACGTAATTAGGTAGATTACAACATTAGGTAACATAATGACCAGACACTCACCTGCCAACCTGGAGCTCCTGGGTTCAACCTGCCGCTGGGCAGATTAGGATTATGAACAACGGCCTGGGCTCCGGGGTTGGTCAAGATTACAGTGGACACCAAGAATGAGGGAGGTAGAGGGGCCTGGTGTGATACTATCACATCACCCCCAGGGTGCAGATTGATCTATACAAATACAACATTAAAATGCACAATTAATGTACGTGAAATATAACAATCATGCTCACACAGGGGACAGGTGAAGGACTTCTGTGAGCAGTAATAGTGATCTTTCTTAAGTATGAATCATATATTTATGTCTCTCATTATCTGTTTCATACTAAAGCGGAGTTCACGGTTGAGAAATTAGTGATATCGCACATTGTCTAACATGTGTTATTCCTATGTGAGGTTCAGGACTTGTGTCCACCGGAGGTGAACTATAAATCCTGGAATGTATGTAATGAGGTGACTGCCTGGGCAAGTCCACTTTATCCCTCAGCCTGACACAAATCATCATAAATACCAGGAACAGTACAAATGCTTTTTTCAGCACCCATATAGTGTTAATAGCAAGTGGTTGTATGTGTGTGTTAGAAGTGTGTCTCATGAACTGCAACAAAGCTACTTTTTATATTAACCATGTAATGGAAATAGCAAGTGTATGTGTGCATGACAAGTGTGTCTCATGAACTTCCACCAGCCACTGACAGTACCACACTTCATGTAATTGCAGAAATCAACTGTGGCTCATCTCATACTGTCAATAGCAGACCACATTTTAACTCCCTCGGGCCCTAGTGACGGGTGATGTGTGAATGGCTCTTTTCGATTAATCCAAACCAACAGATCATGAGTTATCGTACAAGATACATTTGGTTAAGAGCACAGACAACAATAACTACTGTAAGGATCAGAGACCAAGTACAAACAACACCAACTGAACTATTTGGATGATAAAATTGGGTAGAACTGCGGTAAAGCTGTGAAAATGTAAACAATATAAACTGACACAAAGTAGTGCAGCTTTACATAACAGAATTACGACACATACAGGACGTTGCGGCGATTAGCCTTCATCAGCAAACACATTCACAAACACAACATATAGTCACGGAGATCTCCTGTGACTACATCAAAACGTGACGACAGGACGAGAAGAACAAAAAGATGAAACAATGAAAGCAATGAAGAGAAAATGAAAATTGGAAAAGATGTTCAAACCTCAGAATTCCGAGCTCATGTGGAGCTGGATCTTAAGGGACTGGGTGTGAAGGGACTGTGTGTGAAGGGACTGTGTGTGAAGAAGCTTGATGTGAAGTGACTGATGTGAAGAAACTTGATATGGAGGGACTGGTGTGAAGAAACTTGATATGAAGAGACTGGTGTGAAGAAACTTGATATGAAGAGACTGATGTGAAGAGACTGATGTGAAGAAACTTGATATGAAAGGACTGATGTGAAGAAACTTGACATGAAGAGACTGATGTGAAGAAACTTGACATGAAGAGACTGATGTAAAGAAACTTGATATGGAGGGACTGATGTGAAGAAACTTGTTATGAAGAGACTGATGTAAAGAAACTTGATATGAAGAGATTGATATGAAGATACTAGATCTGAATGAATTAGATCTGGTGGGATTGGATTGATGTAATTGGATCTGACGGATGTGAAGGAAATTGCTACGACATTCCCACAATTAAACATCACAACATGCTCATTAAATGTGACTCTCAGCTCCAAGTTCCCATGTGAATAACAACCCGGCATTGATAAAGAACAGATGTAATTCGGTTTATGATCCAGAGAGAGACGTCCATATCCGTAAACATTTGCAGCAACAAATCATACTTAGCTCTACTATATGTATCCACTAAATCTGAAACTATTGTTTCATGCTTATTCTGAAAGTTTTCTTGTACACCATATACACGCATTTGATGCATTTGTCCTAGTATCCTTTCTTGGTCCATAATTTCCAATCCCATTGGGAGAAGTTTTCATTTCTCCAGGTCAGCTTATAGTTCCCAACTATTGTTTCCAACAGCCTGCAAGAATAATTCTGTAAAGTACTCACCCTAGAGCTATTTAATCTAGTGTGGTATTTTTGTGGCTTAGGGAATGGTATGAGATAAAAATGCAACCAGTCTCCAGGCACGGCTGATGTTTTACCTCTGTGGTTCGGGCAGCTGGCTGTTTCTTCAAATTCTGCACCATTTAGATCCTTCTTGTGAGCATTTCTTCCAAATCAGCACCATTTAGATCCTTCTTGTAAGCTTGTCTTCCAAATCTACGCCTTTTAGATCCTTCTTGTAAGCATGTCCTCCAAATCTACTACATTTAGATCATTCTTGTGAGCATTTCTTCCAAATCTGCACCATTTGGATCCTTCTGGTGAGCATTTATTCAAAATCAGCACCATGCAGATCCTTCTGGTGAGTATTTCTGTCAAATCTGCACCACATGGATCCTTCTTTTGAAACTCTTATATATATATATATAACCTGTCTAATGTAAAGTTGAGACAGTAATGCTGATAGTATAATACAATTCTGTATATCTACCTGTCCACGATCTGAATCTGTCTGATGTGATGACTTTGATGATCTATCACTCTTTGTGTTCTATAATGAACAGAAATTCAGAGATCAGACAAGATGCCCATCTTCAATAACAACTACACTGAGGTGCAAGAAACAGGTTCATAAACAAGAAATACTTACACCCCATTAAGTCACAGCAAGTGGAGCTGGATCTGAAGGGGTTGGGTATGAAGGGTTTGCATGTGAAGGAACTGGGTCTGAATGAATTACATCTGAAGGGACTGGATTTAATGGGCTTGATGTGAAGAGACTGATGTGATAAAATTTAATATGAAGAGACTGATGTAAAGAAAATGGATCTAAATAAATTAGATCTGAAGGGACTGGACTGATGGAAGTGGATCTGAAGGATTTGAAGGTAATAGATCCTACATTCCCACCATGAAACAGCAGAACATTCTCACTACATGTGACTCACAGCTCCAAGTACCTGCCATGGTCCAGTTTATACAGGATGAATTATGGCATGAGTTTGTAACAAACTGCGGTCGACATGAGGAGACCGTGCGAAGTGACCTACCACGGCATTGGTCACAAAAGCGTGAAAAGTATGCAGGACGTTTTGCGTGAGGGCAAAACGTCACGTTAAGACAGTTGGACTAGAGCTATGGTCAGCGTCGGACCTAGTTCTGAGTTAATAGAGCATGGCTAACACTATGCCGCTCTTTTAGAATAGTTAATGTTTAGGCACTGTTGTGTATATTCGTGAATATTTTGTGGAACAAATGATTGTGCTATCGAAAGTTTCAAGTGTATAGTATTAGTAAAATAGAATGTGAAAAACTATACCAGTGTCATGTTAAGCAAGCTACGTGGAGTTCGGTCTAAGTAGTTAACGATTACAGACTGTACAAGATGGAAAGGCTCAATGGCCATCAGAAGTAGAAGGAGAGATGTCTACAAGATCAAGATTAAGCATATCTAGAGATAAAAACGAAGCGCCACTGAAATAGTACAGTGGTGGCGCGTCAAGATGATATTGCTGTCCAGGGCGTGTGAAGTTATCCTATTGCACAGGGCCCAAGAAAAGAAACGTCCCAAACCTTGGCACCCCAAGGAAAACCAAGAAAAGCAACATTCCGAATTTGTCGCCACTGATCCAACAGTAAATAATGCCATCGGGTCGCGGTGGTAACCGAAAGCCGCTCCCTTGCAGTACCCATGTGAATAGGCCTAACAACCCGGCATTGATAAAGGAACGGATGTAATCCAGTTCTTGATCCAGAGACAGACGTCCATATCCGTAAACATTTGCATCAACAGGTCATACTTAGCTCTACTGTATGTATCCGCTAAATCTGAGACAATTGTTTCATGCTTATTCTGAAAGCCTTCTTGTACACCATACACACGTGTTGATGCATTTGTCCCAGTATCCTTTCTTGGTCTATAGTTTCCAATCCCATTGGGGGAAGTTTTCATTTCTCCAGGAGATCTTGTAGTTCCCAACTGTTGTTTCCAACAGCCTGCAAGAATAATTATGTAACATACTCCCCCTATAGCTATTTAATCTAGTGTGGTCTTTTTGAGGGAAACGGGAATGGTATGAAATAACAATGCAACCAGTCTCCAGGCACTGCTGATGTTTTACCTCTTGGGTTCGGGCAGCTTGCTGTTTTTTTCCAAATCTGCACCATTCAGATCCTTTTTATGAGCATTTCTTGAAAATGTGCACCATGTAGATCCTTCTTGCGAGCATTTCTTCCAAACCTGCACCATGTAGATCCTTCTTGCGAGCATTTCTTCCAAACCTGCACCATGTAGATCCTTCTTGCGAGCATTTCTTCCAAACCTGCAACATGTAGATCCTTCTTGCGAGCATTTCTTCCAAACCTGCAACATGTAGATCCTTCTTGTGAAACACTTCTGTGTATCTACCTGTCTAATATAAGGTTGAAATAATAATGCTGACACTACGAAAGACTTCTGTGTATCTACCTGTCTAATATAAGGTTGAAATAATAATGCTGACACTACGAAAGACTTCTGTGTACCTACCTGTCTAATATAAGGTTGAAATAATAATGCTGACACTACGAAAGACTTCTGTGTATCTACCTGTCTAATATAAGGTTGAAATAATAATGCTGACACTACGAAAGACTTCTGTGTACCTACCTGTCTAATATAAGGTTGAAATAATAATGCTGACACTACGAAAGACTTCTGTGTACCTACCTGTCTAATGTAAGGTTGAAATAATAATGCTGACACTACGAAAGACTTCTGTGTATCTACCTGTCTAATATAAGGTTGAAATAATAATGCTGACACTACGAAAGACTTCTGTGTACCTACCTGTCTAATATAAGGTTGAAATAATAATGCTGACACTACGAAAGACTTCTGTGTATCTACCTGTCTAATATAAGGTTGAAATAATAATGCTGACACTACGAAAGACTTCTGTGTATCTACCCGTCTAATATAAGGTTGAAATAATAATGCTGACACTACGAAAGACTTCTGTATCTCTACCTGTCTAATATAAGGTTGAAATAATAATGCTGACACTACGAAAGACTTCTGTGTATCTACCTGTCTAATGTAAGGTTGAAATAATAATGCTGACACTACGAAAGACTTCTGTGTATCTACCCGTCTAATATAAGGTTGAAATAATAATGCTGACACTACGAAAGACTTCTGTGTATCTACCCGTCTAATATAAGGTTGAAATAATAATGCTGACACTACGAAAGACTTCTGTGTATCTACCCGTCTAATATAAGGTTGAAATAATAATGCTGACACTACGAAAGACTTCTGTGTACCTACCTGTCTAATATAAGGTTGAAATAATAATGCTGACACTACGAAAGACTTCTGTATCTCTACCCGTCTAATATAAGGTTGAAATAATAATGCTGACACTACGAAAGACTTCTGTGTATCTACCTGTCTAATATAAGGTTGAAATAATAATGCTGACACTACGAAAGACTTCTGTGTATCTACCCGTCTAATATAAGGTTGAAATAATAATGCTGACACTACGAAAGACTTCTGTGTATCTACCTGTCTAATATAAGGTTGAAATAATAATGCTGACACTACGAAAGACTTCTGTGTATCTACCCGTCTAATATAAGGTTGAAATAATAATGCTGACACTACGAAAGACTTCTGTGTACCTACCTGTCTAATATAAGGTTGAAATAATAATGCTGACACTACGAAAGACTTCTGTGTATCTACCTGTCTAATATAAGGTTGAAATAATAATGCTGACACTACGAAAGACTTCTGTGTATCTACCTGTCTAATATAAGGTTGAAATAATAATGCTGACACTACGAAAGACTTCTGTGTATCTACCTGTCTAATGTAAGGTTGAAATAATAATGCTGACACTACGAAAGACTTCTGTGTACCTACCTGTCTAATGTAAGGTTGAAATAATAATGCTGACACTACGAAAGACTTCTGTGTATCTACCTGTCTAATATAAGGTTGAAATAATAATGCTGACACTACGAAAGACTTCTGTGTATCTACCTGTCTAATATAAGGTTGAAATAATAATGCTGACACTACGAAAGACTTCTGTGTACCTACCTGTCTAATGTAAGGTTGAAATAATAATGCTGACACTACGAAAGACTTCTGTGTATCTACCTGTCTAATATAAGGTTGAAATAATAATGCTGACACTACGAAAGACTTCTGTATCTCTACCCGTCTAATATAAGGTTGAAATAATAATGCTGACACTACGAAAGACTTCTGTGTATCTACCTGTCTAATATAAGGTTGAAATAATAATGCTGACACTACGAAAGACTTCTGTGTATCTACCCGTCTAATATAAGGTTGAAATAATAATGCTGACACTACGAAAGACTTCTGTGTACCTACCTGTCTAATATAAGGTTGAAATAATAATGCTGACACTACGAAAGACTTCTGTGTATCTACCCGTCTAATATAAGGTTGAAATAATAATGCTGACACTACGAAAGACTTCTGTGTACCTACCTGTCTAATATAAGGTTGAAATAATAATGCTGACACTACGAAAGACTTCTGTGTATCTACCTGTCTAATATAAGGTTGAAATAATAATGCTGACACTACGAAAGACTTCTGTGTATCTACCTGTCTAATATAAGGTTGAAATAATAATGCTGACACTACGAAAGACTTCTGTGTATCTACCCGTCTAATATAAGGTTGAAATAATAATGCTGACACTACGAAAGACTTCTGTGTATCTACCTGTCTAATATAAGGTTGAAATAATAATGCTGACACTACGAAAGACTTCTGTGTATCTACCTGTCTAATATAAGGTTGAAATAATAATGCTGACACTACGAAAGACTTCTGTGTACCTACCTGTCTAATATAAGGTTGAAATAATAATGCTGACACTACGAAAGACTTCTGTGTATCTACCCTGTCTAATATAAGGTTGAAATAATAATGCTGACACTACGAAAGACTTCTGTGTATCCTACCTGTCTAATATAAGGTTGAAATAATAATGCTGACACTACGAAAGACTTCTGTGTACCTACCCTGTCTAATATAAGGTTGAAATAATAATGCTGACACTACGAAAGACTTCTGTGTACCTACCCGTCTAATATAGGTTGAAAATAATAATGCTGACACTACGAAAGACTTCTGTGTATCTACCCGTCTAATATAAGGTTGAAATAATAATGCTGACACTACGAAAGACTTCTGTGTATCTACCTGTCTAATATAAGGTTGAAATAATAATGCTGACACTACGAAAGACTTCTGTGTATCCTACCCGTCTAATATAAGGTTGAAATAATAATGCTGACACTACGAAAGACTTCTTGTACTCTACCCTGTCTAATATAAGGTTTGAAATAATAATGCTGACACTACGAAAGACTTCTGTGTATCTACCTGTCTAATATAAGGTTGAAATAATAATGCTGACACTACGAAAGACTTCTGTGTATCTACCCTGTCTAATATAAGGTTGAAATAATAATGCTGACACTACGAAAGACTTCTGTGTACCTACCTGTCTAATATAAGGTTGAAATAATAATGCTGACACTACGAAAGACTTCTGTGTACTCTACCCGTCTAATATAAGGTTGAAATAATAATGCTGACACTACGAAAGACTTCTGTGTACCTACCTGTCTAATATAAGGTTGAAATAATAATGCTGACACTACGAAAGACTTCTGTGTATCTACCCGTCTAATATAAGGTTGAAATAATAATGCTGACACTACGAAAGACTTCTGTGTACCTACCTGTCTAATATAAGGTTGAAATAATAATGCTGACACTACGAAAGACTTCTGTGTATCTACCTGTCTAATATAAGGTTGAAATAATAATGCTGACACTACGAAAGACTTCTGTGTATCTACCTGTCTAATATAAGGTTGAAATAATAATGCTGACACTACGAAAGACTTCTGTGTATCTACCTGTCTAATATAAGGTTGAAATAATAATGCTGACACTACGAAAGACTTCTGTGTACCTACCCTGTCTAATATAAGGTTGAAATAATAATGCTGACACTACGAAAGACTTCTGTGTACCTACCTGTCTAATATAAGGTTGAAATAATAATGCTGACACTACGAAAGACTTCTGTGTATCTACCCGTCTAATATAAGGTTGAAATAATAATGCTGACACTACGAAAGACTTCTGTGTACCTACCTGTCTAATATAAGGTTGAAATAATAATGCTGACACTACGAAAGACTTCTGTGTACCTACCCGTCTAATATAAGGTTGAAATAATAATGCTGACACTACGAAAGACTTCTGTGTATCTACCGTCTAATATAAGGTTGAAATAATAATGCTGACACTACGAAAGACTTCTGTGTATCCTACCTGTCTAATATAAGGTTGAAATAATAATGCTGACACTACGAAAGACTTCTGTGTATCTACCCGTCTAATATAAGGTTGAAATAATAATGCTGACACTACGAAAGACTTCTGTGTATCCTACCTGTCTAATATAAGGTTGAAATAATAATGCTGACACTACGAAAGACTTCTGTGTACCTACCCGTCTAATATAAGGTTGAAATAATACTGCTGACACTACGAAAGACTTCTGTGTACCTACCTGTCTAATATAAGGTTGAAATAATAATGCTGACACTACGAAAGACTTCTGTGTATCTACCCTGTCTAATATAAGGTTGAAATAATAATGCTGACACTACGAAAGACTTCTATGTACCTACCTGTCTAATATAAGGTTGAAATAATAATGCTGACACTACGAAAGACTTCTGTGTATCTACCCGTCTAATATAAGGTTGAAATAATAATGCTGACACTACGAAAGACTTCTGTGTATCTACCTGTCTAATATAAGGTTGAAATAATAATGCTGACACTACGAAAGACTTCTGTGTATCTCTACCTGTCTAATATAAGGTTGAAATAATAATGCTGACACTACGAAAGACTTCTGTGTATCTACCCGTCTAATATAAGGTTGAAATAATAATGCTGACACTACGAAAGACTTCTGTGTACCTACCTGTCTAATATAAGGTTGAAATAATAATGCTGACACTACGAAAGACTTTCTGTGTATCCTACCTGTCTAATATAAGGTTGAAATAATAATGCTGACACTACGAAAGACTTCTGTGTACCTACCCTGTCTAATATAAGGTTGAAATAATAATGCTGACACTACGAAAGACTTCTGTGTATCTACCCGTCTAATATAAGGTTGAAATAATAAGCTGACACTACGAAAGACCTTCTGTGTACCTACCTGTCTAATATAAGGTTGAAATAATAATGCTTGACACTACGAAAAGACCTTCTGTGTACCTACCCGTCTAATATAAGGTTGAAATAATAATGCTGACACTACGAAAGACTTCTGTGTATCTACCGTCTAATATAAGGTTGAAATTAATAATGCTGACACTACGAAGACTTCTGTGTACCTACCTGTCTAATATAAGGTTGAAATAATAATGCTGACACTATACGAAAGACTTCTGGTGTATCTACCTGTCTAATATAAGTTGAAATAATAATGCTGACACTACGAAAGACATTCTGTGGTATCTACCTGTCTAATATAAGGTTGAAATAATAATGCTGACACTACGAAAGACTTCTGTGTACCTACCTGTCTAATATAAGGTTGAAATAATAATGCTGACACTACGAAAGACTTCTGTGTATCCTACCTGTCTAATATAAGGTTGAAATAATAATGCTGACACTACGAAAGACTTCTGTGTATCTACCTGTCTAATATAATGGTTGAAATAATAATGCTGACACTACGAAAGACTTCTGTGTATCTACCTGTCTAATATAAGGTTGAAATAATAATGCTGACACTACGAAAGACTTCTGTGTATCTACCCGTCCTAATATAAGGTTGAAATAATAATGCTGACACTACGAAAGACTTCTGTATCTCTACCTGTCTAATATAAGGTTGAAATAATAATGCTGACACTACGAAAGACTTCTGTGTACTCTACCTGTCTAATATAAGGTTGAAATAATAATGCTGACACTACGAAAGACTTCTGTGTATCTACCTGTCTAATATAAGGTTGAAATAATAATGCTGACACTACGAAAAGACTTCTGTGTATCTCTACCTGTCTAATATAAGGTTGAAATAATAATGCTGACACTACGAAAGACTTCTGTGTATCCTACCTGTCTAATAGTAAGGTTGAAATAATAATGCTGACACCTACGAAAGACTTCTGTATCTCTACCTGTCTAATATAAGGTTGAAATAATAATGCTGACACTACGAAAGACTTCTGTGTACTACCTGTCTAATAGTAATGTTGAAATATAAATGCCGAACGAAAGACTTCTGTGTATCTACCCGTCTAATATAAGGTTTGACATAATAAATGCGGGACACTACGAAAGACTTCTGTGTACCTACCTGTCTAATATAAGGTTGAAATAATAATGCTGACACTACGAAGACTTCTGTGTATCTCTACCTGTCTAATTTAAGGTTGAAATAATAATGCTGACACTAAGAAAGACTTCTGTATCTCTACCTGTCTAATATAAGGTTGAAATAATAATGCTGACACTACGAAAGACTTCTGTGTATCCTACCTGTCTAATAGTAAGGTTGAAATAATAATGCTGACACTACGAAAGAATTCTGTGTATCTCTACCTGTCTAATGATAAGGTTGAAATAATAATGCTGACACTACGAAAGACTTCTGTATCTCTACCTGTCTAATATAAGGTTGAAATAATAATGCTGACACTACGAAAGACTTCTGTGTACCTACCTGTCTAATGTAAGGTTGAAATAATAATGCTGACACTACGAAAGACTTCTGTGTATCTACCCGTCTAATATAAGGTTGAAATAATAATGCTGACACTACGAAAGACTTCTGTGTACCTACCTGTCTAATATAAGGTTGAAATAATAATGCTGACACTACGAAAGACTTCTGTGTATCTACCCGTCTAATATAAGGTTGAAATAATAATGCTGACACTACGAAAGACTTCTGTGTATCTACCCGTCTAATATAAGGTTGAAATAATAATGCTGACACTACGAAAGACTTCTGTGTATCTACCCGTCTAATATAAGGTTGAAATAATAATGCTGACACTACGAAAGACTTCTGTGTATCTACCCGTCTAATATAAGGTTGAAATAATAATGCTGACACTACGAAAGACTTCTGTGTACCTACCCTGTCTAATATAAGGTTGAAATAATAATGCTGACACTACGAAAGACTTCTGTGTATCTACCCGTCTAATATAAGGTTGAAATAATAATGCTGACACTACGAAAGACTTCTGTGTACCTACCCTGTCTAATATAAGGTTGAAATAATAATGCTGACACTACGAAAGACTTCTGTGTATCTACCCGTCTAATATAAGGTTGAAATAATAATGCTGACACTACGAAAGACTTCTGTGTATCTACCCGTCTAATATAAGGTTGAAATAATAATGCTGACACTACGAAAGACTTCTGTGTATCTACCTGTCTAATATAAGGTTGAAATAATAATGCTGACACTACGAAAGACTTCTGTGTATCTACCTGTCTAATATAAGGTTGAAATAATAATGCTGACACTACGAAAGACTTCTGTGTATCTACCTGTCTAATATAAGGTTGAAATAATAATGCTGACACTACGAAAGACTTCTGTGTATCTACCTGTCTAATATAAGGTTGAAATAATAATGCTGACACTACGAAAGACTTCTGTGTACCTACCTGTCTAATGTAAGGTTGAAATAATAATGCTGACACTACGAAAGACTTCTGTGTATCTACCCGTCTAATATAAGGTTGAAATAATAATGCTGACACTACGAAAGACTTCTGTGTATCTACCTGTCTAATATAAGGTTGAAATAATAATGCTGACACTACGAAAGACTTCTGTGTATCTACCCGTCTAATATAAGGTTGAAATAATAATGCTGACACTACGAAAGACTTCTGTGTATCTACCCGTCTAATATAAGGTTGAAATAATAATGCTGACACTACGAAAGACTTCTGTGTATCTACCTGTCTAATATAAGGTTGAAATAATAATGCTGACACTACGAAAGACTTCTGTGTATCTACCCGTCTAATATAAGGTTGAAATAATAATGCTGACACTACGAAAGACTTCTGTGTACCTACCTGTCTAATATAAGGTTGAAATAATAATGCTGACACTACGAAAGACTTCTGTGTATCTACCCGTCTAATATAAGGTTGAAATAATAATGCTGACACTACGAAAGACTTCTGTGTATCTACCTGTCTAATATAAGGTTGAAATAATAATGCTGACACTACGAAAGACTTCTGTGTACCTACCTGTCTAATGTAAGGTTGAAATAATAATGCTGACACTACGAAAGACTTCTGTGTATCTACCTGTCTAATATAAGGTTGAAATAATAATGCTGACACTACGAAAGACTTCTGTGTATCTACCCGTCTAATATAAGGTTGAAATAATAATGCTGACACTACGAAAGACTTCTGTGTATCTACCTGTCTAATGTAAGGTTGAAATAATAATGCTGACACTACGAAAGACTTCTGTGTACCTACCCGTCCAGGATCTTGATTTGTCTTATGTGATGGCCTTGATGGGCTATTACTCTTTGTGCCCTGTCATGAACAGAAATTCAGAGATCAGACAATATGTCCATCTTCAACAACAACTGCACTGAGATGCACCAAGCATGTTCATAAACAAGGAATAGGCCTACATAAATCCAACTAGGTCACGGCAAGTGGAGTTGGATCTGAGGGTCTCTGGATGTAAAGGAGCTGGATGTGAACAAACTTTATCTAAAGGGACTGAATATGAAGGGATTGGGTGTGAAGGAACTGGGTCTGAAGGACTGGAGGTGAAGAATCTTGATATGAAGGGAATGATGTGAAGAAACTTGATATAACGGGACTGATGGGAAGAAACCTTATATAAAGGGAGTCATGAAACGAAACTGGATATGAAAGGATGGTGTGAAGAAACTTGATATGAATGGACTGATATGAAGAAACTTGATATGAAGGAATTGATGTGAAGAAACTTGATATGCAGGGACTGATGTGTAGAAACGTGATATAAAGGGACTGATGTGAAGAAACCTGAGATAAAGGGACTGATGTGAAGATACTTGGTATGAAGGGACTGATGGGTATAAACTTGATAGGAAGAGACTGATTTGAAGAAACAATCTCCATGCATTCTGGCATTTCTTGATATTTTTCCCCACATCCGATCCTTGTTCCAGCTCCGGAGCTTGTTCAATTTCCAGTGCTTGTGGAATCTCCGGTGCTTATCCCATCTCCGGTGCTTTTTCCACTTCTGGTGCTTGTCCCACCTCCAGTCCACCATGGTGGTTTTACATATTTCCTCTTTAATCCCACGTCCACATGTCATCTACCGAAATAAAGGTTAAAGCAGACTAGACCCAGGCGAACACTGATCACGTAAGACAACCGGTAAGACGGGTATGGAAAGAGTTAAACAGCCACCGACTATCAAAATATACTGGTTGGCGAGATTAGAACAGCTCACGGGTTCACGAAATACTGACGACAGGTAACGGCCTCAACTGGAGAAATTTGTCATTAGGCGCGAGGGCAGCAGACTGGACACATATACTCTACGAAATATTCCTGTTAGTAATTTTTCGAGATTATTTACTCTGGAGGAGAAGATCGACAAAGAGGGGTAGCAATTATCTTGGATCGGCAAACATCAAAATCTGTTCAAGGATATTGGGCTGTGTTAGACAGAGTTCTACTAATTAAATTAAGCGGCAGACCTTTTAGCATAAAATAAACATTATTTAAATATATGCCCCAACAGGAGAATCCAGTGAAGATAGTGTAGAGGAATTGTATAATGACAGAGTCTGCTTTAAAGAAATGTAAAACTTCAGAAATATACATCATAATAGGGGACTTCAATGTAATAGTAGGAAATCAATGTGATAGATACACAGTAGGAAATTATGGTTTAGGAGAGAGAAATGAAAGAGGATACAGACTAGTAGAGTGGGCAAAAGAGCAGGAAATGATTGTAGGAAACATCTGGATTAAACAACCCCCCTAGAAGATTATGGACATGGAGGAGCCCTGATAGCAGGATTAGAAACCAGATTGATTAAATTTTGATTAGCAGAATTTTCGAAATGCATTAACAATTGCAAAAACAGTTCCCAGTGCTGATTGTTATAGTGACCACAGATTACTTACAGGTACATTGAGGGTAAAGTTGAAAAAAGTCAAGTATATAACAGGAAACACTAAATATGATTTGTGTACATTGAGAAACGACAAGGAAATACAAAACAAATTCAACATAGAAATACAGAACAGATTTGATGTAGTCTGATCTAGAAATCCTATTTTAATGCGTGGATGATCAATTGGAAATATTGAAGAATTCAATCAGTTTGGCTGCAAAAACAACTATTCCAATATTAAAGAAGGTAGGTCGTAAGAAATGGATGTCTGAAGAAAATTTTACAACTAACGGAAACAAGAAGACTCAACAAAAATAATCCTGCCAGATATGAAGAAATTCACAGACAAGTCAGAATATTATGTAAGGAGGCAAAAGAAGCATGGCTTGGGAAACATTGCATAGAAATTGAAAAACACCACAACAGTCAAAATACCAAATTAGTGCACACAAGGATTCAGGAACTTACTAATAAAAGAACAAGAACATCAGCAGGCTGTCTAAAAACTAAATTTGGCAAAATCATAATAGAAAAAGATCAGATTCTACATGAATGGTCAGATTATGTGAAAAACCTTTATAATGATAACTGCGATGAACAGTATGATATTGGATTTAATAATGAAGGACCGCTAATTTTAAAGATAGAGGTTCGGAATGTTCTTAAACATATGACAGCTGGCAAGACCCCCCCCCCCCCCCCCCACCACCACCACCACCCGGTTCAGATAACATCACAACATAAATGATTAAAGCTTTAGAAGAATATGGAATAGACAAGTCACCCGACTGCTGAACACATTATATGATACCGGAGATATACCTTCTGAATTATGTAATTCTGTATTTATTGCAATACCAAAGAAATCAGGAGCCTTGGAATGTGATCAACATAGAACAATTAGTATAATGAGTCACATCGAAAGATTTTGCTACGAATTATCATGCAAAGAGTGAGGAAGAAGATACAACCTGAAATAGGGGAAGAACAATGCGGGTTTGTAGAAGGAAATGGTACAGTAAATGCTGTGTATATGCTGCGAACAGTTATTGAACGTGCTATAGAAGTAAACAATGATATACATTATTGCTTTATTGACTACACAAAGGCTTTTGATAGAGTTAGACATGTCAACATGGTGGATATGCTTGCAGACCTACAAATTGATGGGAAAGACATTAGACTTATAAAACCATATATTGGAAACAACAAGTTGCCATAAGGATTGATAATGAAGTGGGACAATATCAGCCTATTAAGAGAGGTGTTAGGCAGGGATGTGTGATGTCTCCAGATCTTTTTTCCCTGTACAGTGAAAATATTTTCAGAAATGTAGAAGATATAAATTAAATCATCACTGGAGGACGAAACATCAATAACATTAGATATGCAGATGATACAGTATTGATTGCAGACAATGAGCAGGATCTGCAACAATTAGTAGATGCGGTTGTTGTACACAGTGAGCAACTGGGGTTAGAATTAAATTGTAAAAAGACTCAGGTTATGGTCGTCAGTAGGAAGGAAGAAGTGCCACAAGTAAATGGGAATATTCTTCAACAAGTCAATCGGTACAATTATCTCGGAACAGTAATAACATCTTATGGGAGGTGCCTTGAAGAGATTAGAACAAGAATCGCCATGGCGAAAGTAGCCTTTAGCAAGATGAAAAACATACCGACCAATAAAAAGATGTCAATTGAAACGAGAAAAAGAGTGTTGAGATGCTACATAGATCCTGTACTCTTGTATGGATGTGAAACTTGGACAATGAGCAGTCAAGCTGAAAAACATATGATGGCTGTAGAAATGTGATTTGTGATTAGAATGCAAAGAATACCATGGACAGACAGAAAAACAAATGACCAAGTACTACAGGAACAAATGAATATCGTAAATTGCTTAGAGAAATTAGACGTAGACAGTGAAAATTGTTTGGACATGTTATGAGAAGAAATGAATTGGAGAACTTGCTGACAACTGGCAAGATCGAAGGGAACAGTCCAAGGGGAAGAACGAGAAGTAAATACCTGGATGACTTGGACACATGGCATGGTCGAGACAGGAACACTGAGCTGATCCACGACGCTGGTGATCGAGTGAAATGGCGAGGCATGACCGACCACGCTTTCCGGCATGGCACATGATGGATGGAATCACAGACTATTCCAATGTGTAAAGTTGTGAATCTTAGACAACGCCAGACCTCCACTCACTCGATATTCCAGAATCTAATTTAATACTGAGGAAAGTGACTACAGTAAGACTGGTGCCTGTTATTTGACCCAACAATCAACGACGCACTGTAAGTTGGCCATTTAATAACACCTAGAACTGTACTCACCGCAATTACATTCAGATCTTAACGAACAGTGTTGACAAAGCCAGCGAAGACTTAACACCTAACTAGCCAATTATCAGTCCATTAGCAGTGGAATGACGTGCATGTAAGACGCACGGGAAGTGTGGTGGATGCATGATCGATTGTTAAAGACTTGATGTGGTGTATTTGTAATTAAAGATTGTCAAGCTGCTGCACTGCCTTCTGTGAAGCATATTGTGAGTGTCAGCAAGCACAAGCGCGTGCCAGCCAGGTGAGCGCAGCTGTCATACTTGTTACCACAAGAAAACGAGCCGAAACACCACCCCAGTAATAGCATGGCACCACCCTTTCTTTCTAAGACTAAGGTGTCCGATAATGACTCTGCACTATCATAATTGAAATCCCTTTAGTGTCTTTCTCACTTTGATCTTACTGAGCTAGCTAGTGAAATAAGTTACTAGAGTTTTACACAACTGTCAGAACATGAGAAATGTGTCCCACATCTGGTAATATGTGAAAAGTAAATTGCTGTCGCAGACGGCTGTACCACTTTGCCCCAGAGACCTCTGTAACTTAAACAGACTGAAGTGAAGGTCATAATATTCTTGAATGTGAATGAACTCACTTTTAAATTTGACATTTGTGAAGTCAGCAAGGATATTGTCTGCTCCATCTTAGCTGCACCTTTTCTGCGATCCTTACACCCATCAGACTTCTCGGATTTCCCAGCGAAATATCCTGACAAAAGAGATATATTTTAATATCAACTACTGATAGTGCTGAACCAAACCCAACATCCCACATTGTGCCAGCGGCTTCGGGCGGAGGAGCGCAATTGGGAGGGTACAAGCCTTACCCTGGTGCGAGGAAATGCAGCCTGAAGAAAAATGTCATGGCAAGGCCCTAAGCCTTGGCTGGCAGCTGGTCTAGGATCGAAGCTCAGAAAAGCTGACAGTTAGAGCATTGCTTTGCTGATCCGGCATCTTCTTCACCTTGTCCTGTTCCAGACGTATAGAGTATAGGTGTTACCTCTCATTTGGAGTAAACTAGGCAGGCCGAGAGAGGGATCATGCTGCATGGACAACACATGGTCTCTATATTTCAGCCCATGTTTCGTGCTATGGGGAGACATAACACCATCCCTGGTCTTAAGTGGTCTCGGAATCAAAGCGAGAGGTAGCAGTTACGGATTATAAGTCTTTGTGGATAGGTTTTTTTTTGGTTCGCATATCCTTTACAGGACATCGCTGTCAACATCAACATCTTTCAGCTGATTGTTGATTTCTTGGCAAGATTACGCTCAGTAGTTTGCCATTGCTTTCTGAGCGACTGGCTCACATACCCGGTAAGTTACCGACGCGGAGAGAACCGCTACTGATTCTCGCGCACATCACGTTACTCACCTAGTATTCAATAAAATTATATGTTGAAAGTAACACATGTTAAACTGTTTAAAATGTTACAATTCCACAAACAGTATCATTGTTTGTTCTTCCCAGAAGTACGTACGAACGAACTTTATTATAAAAGGGTCACAAACTGGGCATGCAGGCGGATCTTAGATTCGGCCTTCCAACCACTCATCTTTCGTACGTCAATTATCTGTTGCGCAGGTTACATTTACATTGGAAAAAAAAACATTCTCAAAAGAATTCTGTGAACGTAAACAATGCATATTACCATGTTATGAGACATACAAGCAGGCATACACTTACACACACATGCAGAGACACTCAGACATGCATACAAACATACATACATATACACATTCATACATATATACATCATTGACACAAACTCTCAGAGTTCTACACCCACTCAATAACACACACACACACAACACACACAACACACTCTTTCGCATACACATATACCCATAAATAAGTTATTCACATATACCCATATATAAATCATACACATATACCCATTTAAAAGCCATACACATATATCCATATATAAGTACGTATTTCAAGTTACTAAAGCACACAGGAAGTGGGGAAACTGCAGAAACAAAAGCCCAGTTCCAGATCATGCCATCCATTCCAACAGAACTGTGAAGCAGCAAAGATTACACAACTGTTTTAAACAAGCTTATGTTGCACCTATCACACAGGTAATTTAGATTACAGGTGAATTAAGCACCAGGGACGCAGAGGTGTTTCCAAGGCACCAGGGCCAGGTTCTATACTGGCCAAGACCTACTAACACGTCCTAGCCGAGCGTCCTGGGCAACAGGTCCCTTCGGGGTCCTGGTTTAGTAGGATCGCTGATTCTTCCGAAGTCGGAAAGTATCTACCTACATGGCGAGGCACCACCAGTCTGCACACCAATAAGCCAGACATGGGACAACGGATACTCACGCAAACCTCAGTCCGGTATGACATCACACTGATGTTGGACAACAGGATGTCTTCATCCGACATACAGGACTCCACGCCGGAGTTCACAGCCAGCGAACACAAGCAAGCAAGCAGCAAGCACCACGTGTCATGTGATGGATCTTGCATATACTAGGCTGCAGTAGCACATCAGTGGGCTCGTGGAGTTATTGACCTTTAGCCACTGCTTTCCAGTCTCGGCCACATTTCCGGTCTAGCCGCTACATTAGAATCACCGAGTAGAATCCAACATAGACGTGCCCAGTCCACAACAAGGAAACAGATGAGTAACTTTTATTATTATTTATTTTTATGTTGAATTTTTCGTGTAGCTGTATCGGTGTTTGTTTGTTGTTTGTCTGCTGATGGGGGATTTTGTCACTTGTGATCCTGTTCTAGCACAGCTTCCCGTGTTTCGTTGATTCATTCAGTAGCGTGTCTAGCACTTTATGACAACTTCAAGTTGCACAAACACATTTATGTGTTCTTCATCTGGAGCACACCTTGACAATCACCACTCTTCGATACCTCTGAAGTCGGAGTGGGTGTTTGCTCGATGGCGAGGGACACCGTTAATTTTTTTTTAAATGTTGCGATATCCCTTGCAGGACGTCGCAGTCAACACCAGCATTTTTCAGCTGCCGTTGGTGTACTAGGCAAATTTTACGTTAAGTAGTTTGCCATTGCTTTCTGAACGACCGGCTCCCATATCAACACGCTATAACACAGCGGGACACGGTCTGCTGCACAAATTGTAAGCCGCTCACGAACCGCGTTCGCAAGCCTTTGGCCACGGAGACCACGCTGTTAATAGGGAAAGCCAACCAACACGCAAAATTCAGTCCATCACTACTATAAATAGTGTGTATGGCCTACGTTTGAGTTCAAAGCGAGTGAGCGAAAAAAACAACGCTCTTCGTCCCCTTCTGTCATGTGATGTTTTCATGAAGTTATTCTTCTGTCATGTGATGTTTTCATGAAGTTATTCTTCTGTCATGTGATGTTTTCATGAAGTTATTCTTCTGTCATGTGATGTTTTCATGGAGTTATTCTTCTATCATGTGATGTTTTCATGGAGTCATTCTTCTGTCATGTGATGTTTTCATGGAGTTATTCTTCTGTCATCTGATGTTTTCATGGAGTTATTCTTCTGTCATGTGATGTTTTCATGGAGTTATTCTTCTGTCATGTGATGTTTTCATGAAGTTATTCTTCTGTCATGTGATGTTTTCATGAAGTTATTCTTCTGTCATGTGATGTTTTCATGAAGTTATTCTTCTGTCGTTTGATGTTTTCATGAAGTTATTCTTCTGTCATGTGATGTTTTCATGAAGTTATTTTTCTGTCATGTGATGTTTTCATGGATTTATTCTTCTGTCATGTGATGTTTCATGAAGTTATTCTTCTGCCATGTGATGTTTTCATGAGGTTATTCTTTTGTCATGTGATGTTTTCATGAAGTTATTCTTCTGTCATGTGATGTTTTCATGAAGTTATTCTTCTGTCATGTGATGTTTTCATGAAGTTATTCTTCTGTCATGTGATGTTTTCATGAAGTTATTCTTCTGTCATGTGATGTTTTCAAGAAGTTATTCTTCTGTCCTTATTCTATGTTGCCCACCTATCTAAGCTGGCCACATGTTTCTCTATCTCCCTTTGCTCACCTCACCTGGTAATTTTCCACATTAGACCTATTTTTGCAGCGGACCTCTTCTGTTACTTGTCGTCATCATCTTCCACTTCTGCCATCAAGCGTCGTGGGGAAGGATAGTTGACGTTCCAGCGCCCGATGGGTGGCATTGGATAGTGTCATTCCGTGTGATTGTACAATGTCTTTGATGATATCAATCCATGTTCTACCCGGACTTCCCCTTGCTCTTTATAAGATCTTCGTTGATGTAGCGACAGTAGGCGGTCTCTGTGGCGAAGTGGTCAAACCGTTTGACTCGGGCTCCGAAGGTTGTGGGTTCGATTCCGGGCCGTGCCCTTCGGTTCACGAGTTGAATGTTTCGGAGACTCCTGTCAGTCGTCGCTAGAGCTACGGAGTTCGTGCTTTGTGCGACGCTTTCCGCGCTGCGGAAAGAGACCTAGCCATATGGGATAAAACCCGGTGCAATGAAGTCGACCCTGTCGACTTTTAAGCGACTTTTTATAGCGCCAGTACTGGTAATTGATGTTAATCTCATCTCATCTCATCTCATCATGTTCCTCTTGTACCTTGCGGTGTCGAGGTAAAGTATAAACATCGTGAGAGTGCCCGATTATGGGCTTCATATATCGATATTCCCATGGATTCTGCTATTCCCTCCGTCCAACGTTTACGTGGTCGGCCTCTTCCTCTGTTTCCATCTGGTCTGTATATTATTGCTGGTTGTGTTAATTGATGTTAATAAGCTCCATAAATTGATCATTTTTTTCCTTATGGCTTTCATGTGTGGTTTGATACCATCTGCAACTGTCATAACTTGGATTTTTTTTTCATCTCAGTCCGTGACGGTTTCAGCTTTCTTCTCAAAAATCACCTTGACAGTGTTAGACTTATGTTGTAACCTAGGTTGTGCGTTCGATTCCGGGCCGCGTCCTTCGATTCACTTGTGAACATTTTTCGGAGTCTTGGGTCGTCGCTAGAGCTACGGAGTTCGTGCTTTGTGCGACGCTTTCCGCGCTGCGGAAAGAGACCGAACCATATGGGATAAAACCCGGTGCAATGAAGTCGATCCTGTCGACTTTTAAGCGACTTTATATATATATATATATATATATATATATATATATATATATATATATATATATATATATATATATATATATATATATATATATATATAATAACATTTACTGTATCTTTGCCTTCTACGAACCCATATTGTTCTTCTCCTATTTCGTTTTGTATTTATTTCCCAATGCTTTGCATAATAATTCATAACAAAATCTTCGTGATGTGGCTCATTATGCTAATTGTTCTATGTTGATCACATTCTAAGCTCCTGATTTCTTTGGGATTGCAATGAATATAGAATCACCTAATTCAGGAGCAATAACTCCAGTATCATGTCTTGATTTCCTCGCAGCAGGATTTAGAGTTACCTTACAGTCTTGTTCAGTTCATTCTCTCCAACTCTCAGATGTAGTTATTTCAGTTAACTACCCTCAACTCAAGGATGTCCCAGGGTATCGAACTCTGATCTTCAACCGCTGTAAGGGATATGATACAGCTCCCAGACAGTGACACCGATTTGTCACTTATACAAAAAGATGATAAAACGCTTCATTTTCCACTTTAATTAATGCACAATATGGAGGGGCGCAATTGGGAGGTTGCAAGCCTTATCCTGGTGCGAGAAAATGCAACCTAAAGGCTAAATGTTACAGCAGGCCAGGCCCTAAGTCTTCGTCTGCAACTGATCTAGGATGGAAGCTCCGACAGGCAGACAGTTAGAGCATTGCTTTGCTGATCAGGCAGTTTCTTCCTCTTGTCTTGTTCCAGATGTATTGGTGTACCTTTTCTTCTGGGGCAAATGAGGCAGGCCGAGAGAGGGTTCATGCAGCATGGACAACACATGTTCTCTTCCATTCAACCCAAGCTTTGTGTTATGGAGAGGTTATTATGCCGCTTGTCTTATTTGAAGCACAATAACTATTGTTTGTCAAGGCGGCAAGGTGCCAGTACTACAGTATATGCCACAACAATGCAACTTGTCCCGCAATGCCATAACAATAGGTTGTTGTGATAACTTTACATTACAACTGCACATACTGAAAGGCTATAACATGTCTCACTTAAAGAAGCAGAGGTGTCCACATTGACAAGTGAAGCCAGTCTGGCTTGACCTCCGGCCACATGTCCCCCAGGTTCACTACTTTCTGAAGCATCAGAGTCCTCTCCGCTGCTGTCGCTGCCGGTCTCAAGAACATGTCCTGTTGACACAACAAATCATGCGATTGATTCAACCAAGAAAAGAAAGTGATGGCTGGTTGTTAATACAACAAAATATACCAGACAAGCTGATTCATGATTCATGATTCATTATTCATGATTCATGATTCATGATTCACTCATGCATGTGTATGTGATGCCTGTATTCCTACATCAGAATCTGTAACTAACTAAGCCTAGATGATTCTTCTCACTGACTGAGACATGCATATTAGCTTCCATGGACTCTGTTCTTGTCCCAACCATTGCAGACAGACTCACGGTGTTGCAGGCAAGGTCATACCTCAAGGTGGCTGCGGACAAGGAACACTTCCTACATAATTCCCTGGATGCAGTCAAGGGCCACAGGCTGTAATGAGGTATACCATGGATGGCTCAGGCAGAAGATACCACCAGGGAAGTGTGCACACTTGAGAAGATTGGCAGAGGCAAGAAGTGGGTCAGGGTGCCGGATAGACATTCAGACTTGTGTGGGGTTATAATCACATTGGGACATGAGTGTAGGGAGTGGCCAGTCAGGGGCTACGGAAGTAGAAATTCAGCAATTAATTCAGGACTAATCTCGTCCTGGCAATGTGATTATCTATACCGATGGCTCTGTGTTAAGAGGCAAAAAGAAGTACCTGGATTCATAGCAAAAGCCAATGGTCAATGTTTAGTAAAGAAGAGCTTACCAAATGACATCAAAACCTCAAATCTGAGAATGGAGATGGAGGCGGTTACTACAGCTTTCAACTGATTGAAGAACACACTGTATATGCATGTTGTGATTGTGATTGATTCATAAAGCATGCTCACAACGAGCAGACTGGCATATTTCGTGCTCAATGGTATGCAACAATTCAGGTGTATTAGGTTGTAAGCATTCGCTAGATCATTTCTCCAGGACACTGGTGTGGTTGGAAATGAGCAGGCCGACAGATTGGCAGGTGCTGCATCATTGAGGGGTAATTTGATGAATGATAAGGCAGATGTGATGAAGACTCTCTGGCAGTGCATGTATAATGCAGAAGAACAGACAGACTATCTTGTTCTAGAGAGAATGCGACAGCAGGAAGTAATCAGAGGATCTGGTAGACAGTCGTCCCTCAGAGGTAAAGCAAGACGGACATATAAGATTGTAACGTGCACCATTAGTACTGAAACGCTAAGCTGGCTGTTGAAGATGATGACTGGGCACTCATGAAAATGCCTGAGTGCAATGATGTCTCTTCATGACTCAGCTCAACTCAACTCTTTTATTAAAAGAAGAAAAATTTGTTTTCTAACGGCACCCACGTACTCCACTCTTGATTCTGTGCACGCAAAGTTTGCGAGTGAGTACTTAACAAGGGGCTAATTATTTCTAACAAAAGCATCTGGCCAGATAAACTAGACATTCGTGTTCGGTGATAAACTAGACATTCGTGTTCGGTGATAAACTAGACATTCGTGTTCGGTCTTTCTACATACACGAGTGTTCTTCAGCTTCTGCCTTTTGTCTCCCAAGTAATCCCAGTCTCCTCTATCGGGACCATCGCTTTAGACATCATTCTCATAACGAGCCACAATTTAAAGAGATTGTCGCCTAATTCCTGGGTAGGGTTTCCTGCGTATTATAGTTGAAATACCCTAGCGGCCAATGACACATCTAAATCTCCTAGGACACACTAGCAACAGGTAACCTTGGCGTGGATATCATCAAAACCTCCTGATACACACCAGCAACAGGTTAACTTGGCGTTGATATCCTCTAAATCTCCTGTCACACACCAGCAGCATGTGACCTTTGTGTGGATACCCTCTAAATCGCATGGCACACACCAGCAACAGGTTAACTTGGCGTGGATACCCTTTACACCTCCTGGACACATCAACGACGCTAATGACAATATTGCTGTGATATTTTTAACTGGTTCTGTGACAAGTAAACCTTAGATGTGGATCAAACAGAACTAGATGGCAGGAAATAAGAAGAAGGGGTGTCACGGTGGACGTAAAAGTTGTTAATATGGAAGCAGACGTGTTTCATTATATGCATATCTGAACTCACACAATGCATCACATTTATCACACAATTCTTTTACTCTAAAACCCAGTGTGACAGCAGGCATGACTCACAATCAAATAAAAAAAGTATTGAAATGTAAATTTCCTTTTACTGAGCATTAAAACTACGGATGATATCACAAACACAATGAAAGTAGCCTATATCCGTAATCCCGTTTATCCACGTGAGCAAACGCAGCTGCGCGATAATCGATAGCGGTTCTCGCCGAGCCGGTTACTTACGGGATATGTGAGCCGGCCGCTCAGAAAGCAATGGCAAACTACTGAGCGTAATCTTGCCAAGACATCAACAACAGTGGTAAAATGCTGGTGCTGACAGCGGTGTCCTGTAATAGGATATGCGAACAAAAAAAAAAAAAAAAATAAGAGGAAACGCTATTTTCCCTGGGCGTTTGCAGACATGCAACTCTTTCAGTTGTGGACTGGGTGTGAAAAAAAAGCATATGGCTGCAAGGGTGGTCATTGTGGTATAGGCTATACTATAGGCTATACTATAGGCTATACTAATACTATAGGCTATACTATAGGCTATACTATAGGCTATACTAATACTATAGGCTATACTAGTAGGCTATACCGTATAGCAAGCCACGGATGCTGAGGCAGCGACAGAGGTCAAACGGCTGAGGGAAAGAGGCTGGTTTTCTCCCAGCTGAGTCAAAGGTGGATGGAGAAGGAAACGGATCATGATGCACCAGGTCCATGATATTCATCTTCCTGAGGGCAGGGTGGCTGTTGGGTGAGTGCACACCGAGTCAAATTTATGGCACGATTACAATCAGCGTGGTAACGACTTGAAGCTGGCACACAGAGTTCTGATTAACAACAGGGGAAAAATACTTGGGAGTAATGCCTGGATGTGCCTGCCCCCCAAGATTGTAAAGAAGATAAGGCGGTCAAAACATGTGAGGCAGTGGGGTAGCGTCTGATGATCAGATATCGCCTGTTGTGCTTGCTTCAAGAAAGAGTTTATACTTCTTATAGTCCATGCCGTGTGGCGGTTATGATCGTAACTGTCTCCTGTACTGCCAATCATTTCCAATACTGATGTTATTCCATGGCATGGTGTCAAATTGTCCACCATCTCTCAATGTCTATACTAGGATTCTATTATAAATATACAGAGTTGCGAAAATTTAATCGACAATACGTAACCAAATAAATAGTGCAAAATACCAAGTATGGGGGAGGATAATGGTCCGAACAAAGCCTAGATCAAAGAGACACCCATGTTCAAGGCTTCCGGTCCAAAACATGGAGGATAGGCATTTAAACGGTTAAGGCCTTTGGAGTGTTTATGCTTGTGGTTACCGTTTGCATTCGCATTTTCCTCATGTTGGACTGGAAGTACATGATTCCGTCGCCCTGCTACTGAATTGAGTGCCTGGCGATACACTGAGCTGTGAATTTTGTGTGAAATGATTTTACATCTGTCCGCTGTTGTTTGTAGCGTGAACTGCATGTTCAGAATAATGGCTAATGGCGGCTTTGTCGCAGAACTGACTGGTTTGCCTTATGCAGTAATGTGTGGCTACTGGTTTTCTAGTGACTGCCGCTTCCATCGACGATAAACTGTATTTTTCGTGGAGGACTTTTGTGTTGGTTTGCCGAGACTCCTGTTTGTTCCACTTTTCACATGGGGCAGTGAGGATAATTTTGTGTGATATTCACTGACACAGGAACGGAGCATAATGGGGACGACTCGTTGCCGTGAAGTTGGAACCGCGACTAATTACTAATGTTCAAGACAACAAGCAGGAAGAGAAGTGAAGAGCCTGCTAACCATAACACGGATGTCAAGACGACGGAGGGTGAGAGCCCGCCTAGCTCTACAAACGGACCGCCACGGCTGGTAGAGCCAATACAAGTGCAGCCAAAAGAAGCAAAAATATTAGAAACCACAAGAGATGCAACTACTAGTAAGAAAGATCACACTGCGCCGCAAACAAGATGTAAAACTGTCAAAACTGAGGAGAAAAACACCATAATCGAGAAGAGGCAGACAAACAGTACGGTGATCAAACATGTCAAAGCGGAGTTAACAAATTGCCAAATTCAGAAGCAGCTGCGGCAGAAAAACCCTCACATCCAAATGAGAAATGTGGAGTGGCTGCTGCTATATGGCAAGAACACAACAACATTCGCACGGAAGGTTGAGAGATGTTTACCAGAGTGATGATGGAAAAGAGACCACTGCAGACACAATACTCGATACCAAAGTTATCCAATGCTCTCAGTACCAAAGGGTTGGACACAGTAGAACTACGTGTCGCAGCAAGACAGAAATCTGCCGTTACTGCAGACAAGAACACACCTTCAGCGAATGCGCGCTGGCTAAAATACACACGGATTTCCGAAAGCTTAATGACACCAGGAAATACGCCAACTGCTTAGGCAAACGTGGAGCCAAATACTTGGGCTGCTTGTCCTCTAAAGATACAGAGACGCTATGAAAATCGCCATAACTACACATACACTTAAGGGAGCACGACGGAGCTGCGAGACAGCCACAGGAATGTCACAACTGGATATGGCCAGCTCCAAGGTCTGATAGCAGAACTGTAGCTTTCTGGAAGAAATGAAAGAAATACAGCACAGCATCCAGCATGAGGTGACATGCATGGCTCAAATAAAGCAATATAATGAGGAAATACTAGAAGCTATAGAATCAGAAAGAGAACAACTAAAGAACCAGATGGAGTAAAAAAAAAAACAACCGCAAGCAGACGCCAGCAGTCCATGTGTAATTACCAAGGACCAAGCTGAGGGGAGCTAACTGTGCACTAGGGAAAGATGCTTCTAGAGAAGAGCGCACAGAGAAATAAGGCACAACTGGAAACAAAGAGACAAACCCAACAGATGAGTCCTTCCAGGTTCTACATCCACTAAAAGCATAGTTTAATGAGTCTCCCCTGACAGACTTAAAAGTAGCAAGAAAATAACACAAAGAAAACCACACCAGTCAAACTACCAGCTGACGTCACAGGCATGAAATCAGCTACACAGAAAGACACTTTTCCGTCGCAGATGGAAACAATCTGCTACACAGAAAGACACTTTTCCGTCGCAGATGGAAACAATCTGCTACACAGAAAGACACTTTTCCGTGGCAGATGGAAACAATCTAAAACCACAACATGAACCACCACAATTATAACCAAGACTGAACTGGCAGGTTGTATGAGATAGACTGTTTTTCTCTTCTGCATATCGGATCAGATTTAGAGATTTTATAAGGACTCTATTATAAATATATAGTTTTTACAGAGTTGATATCAGGATTCTATTATATTTAGGTTTATATTTTTTTCTTTATTTAGCCTAGGCCCTAGACAGTGTTTTATTCAGCCTACACTTTTCAAGGTATTTTTAATGACACAAACATTCACACGGGTTTTGCTGGTTCTTTATCCTTATCTCTGAAGGTCAGCCATCCACTAAATTACCCGGGGATCAGTGGGAGTACAACATATCTCGAAACTCTAGTGACAATTAAAATTATTATCTGTACATTTAACGACAAAAATAAACTTTGAAATACTCACTGAAAGTAATGTAAGGTCGAATATCTTCAAGCAACATCTCAATGCTATATGAAACATCAATTCCAAAAAGATGAAGAACGCCCTGAACTTGGGATGTGGACAACTTATGGTTCCGCGAACATTTGCCGTCACAACGCTGCTGAACAAAGTCCATACACAGATGTAGGGACTTGCAATCTTCTCGTGTACAATTCTTCCCATCAGCTTTGTTATAATAGATGCACACCTGTGGCAATGTGTTGGCTGAACGTGAGGGACGCCGTCGAAACAGTTTGCGAAGCTCCGCATCACTAAGACCATACAGGTTGTGAGCTTTCAAAAGTTCCATGTTATGGTCCGTGGCAAAGCTGTGCCCAAACATGCACTTCTTCTTCTTATTATTAAATGGGCACGCGTTTTCTGAGCACAACAGAAAGGTGCGGCAGACATGGAGCGCTTTACACTTGCCATCACAAGTTCTATTTCGCCCGCCTTTTCCCCGTCTGATGTGAGTTTTACATAAAGTCAGAACTGTACGAACCCCAACAGTTTCATTCCCGCTGAGTGTTTTCACATCTTTCGACTGATCGCTCAAAATAAAGTTCTCTTCATTCTGTAACAGATGTTTCCATATGCGCTCAAACTGCTCAAACTTGGCATTGCTCCTGGGGTCAACTCCTCCGAACAAGGAATCTCTTACAGCTCTCAACCTCAGACTGCCTGCTACAGTAGAATTGATCAGTCTTATTATCTCAAGAGTGTTGATTTGTGCAGCTGGATTCTGCAGCCTGGTAATGTTGCCCGCTTGGTGTGGCGATGCTGATCCAGAGGCATTGCGATGATTATTGTTACGATTCATTGTGTTTTGGACTCCTGTTGTATGGGAATAAATAGAGCAATGAATCAGCTGGTTTTCACAAAGAAGCTAGGGCTAAAGGGACACAATTTAAAATACGAGGGTAAGTTAATAAGTAAGACACAAATGGCTGTACAAAAATAACTTAATATGATAACACCATGAAACCAGATTATTTTTATACATACATTGTCCCTTTATTTCTCAACATAATTTCCACCAACATTGATGCACTTATCCCATCGTTTTATCAGTCCTCCCAAACCAGCTGCATAGAACTGCGTGCACTGTTGTCTAAACCACGCTTTCACTTTCACATTCAACGTCGGCGTCACTCGCGAAATGTCTTCCGCCAAGGTGGGTTGTCAGTATTTATGCTCACAAATGTTTGTCCCGTAAAGCGGTGCATAGCTGGGTAGAAAAAGTTACGAGGGCGAGTCAATAAGTAAGTCACACAGTTCTGTGGGATGACCAGTAAATGACAACAAAGCACGCAGTTCTATGCAGCCGGTTTGGGAGGACTGATAAAACGATGGGATAAGTGCATCAGTGTTGGTGGAAATTATGTTGAGAAATAAAGGGGCAATGTATGTATAACAATAAACTTATTTCAAGTTGTTATCATATTTAGCCATTTTTCTACGGGCATTTGTGACTTACTTATTAACTTACCATCGTAGCTTACTTCTTATGCGATGTTAAATAATGATTACTAAATATGAATCATAAACTCTCACAGTAAGTTATAATAATAAGGTTATAGTAATAATTATAATAAAGTAGACAGGCGGATGGTTAGAGGATTGCTTTGCTGCTCCGAGATCTTCTGCAGTTTGTCTTGTTCCAGATGTATTGTTGTTACCTTTACCCTGAAGTAAACTAGGCAGGCCAAGAGAGGGATCACGCTGTATGGGCAATACATGGTCGCTAAATTCAGCCCAGGCTTTGTGCTATGGAGAGGTCTAACTCTATTTTACAAACTACCGTCTGTAAAGACGGCAAGGTGCTAGTCATAAGAAAAGAGATGATACAATGTCAACACTTCCAGTCACAATGAGATGATACCACTGGCCATTACTGGGCACTCTCAAGATAGGTATATATCAGAGAAATCACTCAGCTGTTAGTTTTGTGCCAGCTGATAAACTGAAAGTAACGGTCATGTTGCCGATGTAATATTAAATGTTACGACATGATTAAGAGGTATAAAATGGCCGCCAATTAATGTTTCAAGTCATTAATTTTTAATCCCTGACATCATCATCATCATCATCAAGTGCCCTGCCAGCTGGCGTAGGCGTTCATGGCTCTCCACAGATCTCGGTCTTTGGTTTTCTGGATCAACTCTGCTGCTGATATATTAACCTATAATTGAACAAACCATGCAGACCGATATATTTGTTTTGTATGGGCTGATAAACTGAACGTAAAGATCACGTTATCACTGTAATCTGAAATGTATAGACATATATATAGTTTAAAATGGCTGCCAATTAATGTTTGAAGTCATTAATCTCTGACATGTTAATTAATATTTGAGCAGGCTATATAGTCCGTACATTTGTTCTGTGTAAATTTGTATAACGAACCAATAGGCCGATTCCTGAGACGAATGTTGCGAATTCCTTGGACTGCTAGAGTAACTAACAACGACTGCCTGAAACAGGCTAATGAAACTAGAACATTATATACAACAATAAGAAAGAGACAAACATCTTTCTTTTGTCATATGGTGAGAAGAGAGGCATTGGAGAACATCGTGACAACTGGAAAGCCACACACACACACACGCGCGCACGCACGCAAAGACACGTCATGTTGCGTTGACGTCAGTCTGCGTGACATCGTCTACCGGCGCGCTCGCGTAGATTGACATTCTGATAAGTCAAGTTACGATAAAAAGTTGCACAGTTATCAACGATGTGGTCTATGTAGAGTGATGAACAATTACACATAACTACTGTAACGAATGTTGAGTGCAAACATACATTCAATGACATTGTATTCGCTGTAAATTTGTCATAAGAATATTTAATGGTCATCGCTGAATTATAACAAGGAGAATGGCTATTTCCCGCACTTGAAACATGACATTACAGCGATCAATTTTCATAACTTCAGTTTGGGATGTGCCAGCCAGCTTTAATAGTCCAAACCTATAACACACACGCGGAAATGGATGTTAAATTGAAAAATACATCGTAGAACAATGTACAACGTCTATATAAAATGTGATTTACAGGTCTGCTCACGTCTTAGAAAGACACTGAATTTCCAGGTTTAAGCCGGGAAGTGTGGTTCTAACAACTTATCGAGGGAAGCACAATGCCCAGTAATTGGTTTCTGTTTTATGCGATCTTGACATAATCGGGGAATTTAACATTACTAGTACGCAAACTCTCCTGATATTGAAGTCGCAAATTTATTATAGTCGAATAGCGCCACGCCCCTCGGTTTAATAGTGGACATTACTTTTATATAACTTACCTTCCAGTCTCTACTTTACTACTTAGAATTGAAGTACAGTTCAATGAGGTACCGTTGGATTTAGGTTTATAAGAGATATCTAACTATGCAATATGCATACTTGAAAAGCAATTTAGAAAATGTTCCTGAAATGTCTAGCACAGTCACACGATCAGCGGCCAACTGAAACTTACTAACTTAGTAAGTAAGTTACTTAGCAAGTCAAGAACACAATCACAGACGTCAAACAGTTGGTCTCCCGACACGAAACTTTATAAACCTATTAACTATGACTATGTTCATGAATATAATAGAACTTGGAAATCTGGTCGCCCCAGTAAAATCACCAAATAGATCATTACAGAAAGCGTGCCACAGTTATACTATAGTCCATATATGCTGCACATACAGGCTGTCACAAAATGATCACGGAAGTAGAATATATACACTAACCACTCACCAGTTCCACTTTCAGTTTTCTGGGGCAGACTTGTTCCTTCCTGGTAGCCACAGCATTCTCTGAATGGCCCTGTCTACAAGTATCATCAAGTGTAATGCAGGCTGATGTGGGCGATCATGCCTCTCCACAAACTGCGATCTACCACGGTATAAATCGATTCATGTTTTGACTTCCTTCTGTGCCATGAGTCATGACTATCACGATTTTTTTTTTCATTCTGTCTTCCTCTATCTTTCTTTCCGCGAATTTTTTCGGTAATCACAATATGTTCCAATTTATGTCTTCTAATGTTGTGGCCAAAACATGACGACTGTCTCTTTCTGATGTTTGTGATAAGTTGATTTTGCCACTTAGTCTTCCTCAAAATGTCCAGATTGCTCATATTACCTGTCGTTCAGAAAGCGATGGCAAACTACTGGACGCAAACTTTCCAAGAAATCACAAGCAAAAAATGTTGGGGTCAACTTTTAACTAACTGTTAAAAATTCGCAGTCGTATGTTAAAACTGGTTCTGTGTAACATGCAAGAACTTCCTATGGCAACGACATATTGCATAAAATATTCTTCATTTGATAGAATGCAGTATTTGCTTGTCTTATTCTGTTCTTTATCTCTGTGATGTATCTTCAGATTATATTCTATTTGATATCCGTGTGCCTAGATATCTGAATTTCTGCACTTGCTTCCAAATAACGTACTTTCATGTACTTTAATTTGAACAGTATATTATATATATATATATATATATATATATATATATATATATATATATATATATATATATATATATATATCATCATCATCATCATCATCATCTTCCACTTCTGCCGTCAAGCGTCGTGGGGAGGAATAATTTGCAGTTCCAGCGCCCGGTGGACGGCACTGGATAGTGTCATTCCGAGTGGTTGTACAATGTCTCTGATGTCGTCAATCCATTTTCTTCTTGGACGTCCTCGTGGTCTCGTCGCAGATGATCTTTGATGTAAGGCCAGTGATGGTAGTTGCTGATGTTGCATTCTAACGACATGGCCAAACCACTTGATCTTCTGTCTTTCAATAAATGTGGCACAAGGTGTTGATCCCACAGTCTGTCTGATAGTAGCATTTCTTACTCGGTCTCGGATTGTTAAGTTGGCAGCTCTCCTCAGGCATCTCATTTCGCAGGTGTTGATTTTGCGAAGGTGTAATTTGGATAAAGTCCAGGTTTGAGATTGATAGCATAGGGTTGGTGTGAATATGCTGTTTATTATCTGTCGTTTTGCGGACATGGGTATGTTTGGATGCTTCAGTAAGGGTGATAGTTGATATGTAAGTGCACTAGCTTTTTGACATCTGATTTCAATTTCTCTGTCCAATCTGCCATCTTCTGTGATCATACTTCCAAGGTATTTGAATTCTTTAACTTGTTAATTATATATACATAAATAAATAAATGTTTTGCATATCCTTTACAGGACATCGCTGTCAACATCAGCATCTTTCAGCTGTATGTTGATTTCTTGGCAAGATTACGCTCAGTAGTTTGCCAATGCTTTCTGAGCGGCCGGCTCAGTTATCCCGCAAGTCACCAGTGGGGTTCGAACCGCTCCCAGCTCTCGCCCTGCTACGAGACTCTGCGTGATAAACGGGATTACGGAGAAAGTGTTGTAACCCCTCGGCCAGAGAGACCGGCATATATATATATATATATAATATGTGTACGAGGCGCGGGTACACACATGTCCAGTCCATAACAAGACAACTCTTCTAACGAGCCTCTTCACTACATTGGCACCTTGCCGTCTTGATAGACGATAGTTTGTTATATTGTGCTTCAAAAAGGCTTAATAACTACAACCCATGGCGGTAGCGAATATGATTGGTAAGGCCAATTCACGCTGTAAATGTTCGTCCACAATTGGATGCATGTGAACACATGGTCATTTTCACCATCGTGCACCATCTTACGTCTCGCACGCTCGGTGTGTGACTTATCTGCAATAATTTTATCCTTTGTCTTTATTCCATTTCTGACATTTGCCCTCCACGCAACACGTTCAGCGGTGACTTGCTCCCATTGTGTATTTCAATGCCTGTATCAATTATATCCCGCTTACACACATCTTTGTATCGTAATAGAAGTGACCCTGAGATTTCTTACCCATCTGTAATTCACCAAAAAAGATGTCCTTTGGTACTCTACCAACATCCTCCTCCTAACGCGTTCTATCCATCTAAGTCTACGAAGACTGAGAGCTGTCATACAACATGATCTTTCCAATACTTCAGTACTTGTGATTTACTACAGATAAGTTGATAAGTCATAAATATAACTTATGTGTGTAGTTTGTGTGCCGACGAAGGCTTTAGCCACAACGTCCATTGTGTCACTTGTTGATGCGTTCCAGTAAAGCTTATCTATTCTACTTCTCATTTTTGTTAATCCACCCTTTGCAATTTTACAGCTTTACAGTGCTTTACTGAAGATCCCCGGGGGGCGGGGGGATTTTAGGGTTTCCAGGGGGAGGGGTTAAGACCATTTCAAGATCGTGTTAATACAAGACCCGATTACTTGATATTGTTTTTCCCTTCATACTTTACAGTTATGTATGCCTCATCCTTCTAAAATTCATTTTATAAAGTAAGTAGACCCACAAATCATGTTTTATGTGGATGTCTAGACTTGTTTTAGTATATGCTATTACATTTGCCTTCCACTTTTACGTATACTGTGTAGGAGTGGGGGATTTTTAGATAGGAAATATGAAAGGGGGGAGGGGGATGACGTTCTGAAAATACAGTGAAGAGGGCACGGGCCAAATTTTTGATAGGAAAGGGGGGGGGATGGCGTTCTGAAAATATGGTGAAGGGGGGCACGGGCCAAAAAAGATTGAGAACCACTGATCCAGAAAACGAAGCCGAGCCAGGGAGACGTCTTCCGTAGGAGAAAGTGAAAGTAGGAATCTGTTTCCGGCGTGCGAGTTGAGCAGACGAGAATGTCCACCTCTGCCACGAACCTCGATGTTCTGATTAGAAAACTCAGGAAGAAGTTGCGTCAGAATCAGATAGAGAATCTGGAAATATTGCATCGACCATTAACGCCCGAAGAGATCGTTAAGGAAATTGCAATGCATTTGTATTGATAAGCATAAGAAATTAACCAACTGTTCTTATTTGAATTTGTCTTGCCTACGCCCAATGCCCAATGTTTGTTAGTCTGTATAGCCTACACACACAGCCAGTGTATAGGATAGGAGGCAGGTAGTCGTTGGCGATATTGAACACCAGAACAGATTATCAATGAAGCATATGTTGATGTTTTTCCATGCCACAATGAAAGACTTCAGAATCTACTCTCACTGGCTTCCTTGTCACACATCGTTTCATCTTTTCACTGTCAAATCATTACCATCACGTGCCATGCGAGATAAACCCAGACAGTCACGTTTCGCCATCTCACACGATCAGACCAGGTCTGTTTTATACCTGTTATGTCACGTCGGAAAGCCATCCAGGTGCTTATCTTCGTGTCTTCCCCTGGTTCTTTTCTTATAAAGTTTGCCAGTTGTCATTAAGTTTTCCAAGTTTATTTTACATCATATAATATGCCAAAAATCTTGACTGTCTGTGTATAATTTCTATGAACACCATGTCATTCTTTGCATTTTATCCAGGAACAATATCTCTTGCCATTATACGTTCCTTATCTGCTCTGCTTATTATCGATAGTTAACTTTCATAGGTTATATAAACAATAACATTCATTTTTCTTATTGCAGTTTACAGCTTTTTATTGGTGAGCATGTTTTCCATCTTTAGAAAGGATATTTTTGCCATGGCGATTTTTGTTCTAATCTCTATAAGGCACTTTACGTGGATGTTATGACTGTTCCAATGTAGTTATATTGATTCATCTTGTTTCAGAATGTTCCCATTTACTTGGATGTTACAATGGGGCATTTCATTTTTCTTAGAGAGAACCATGATTTATGTTTTCTTATAATTTAACCCTAGCCGCTTACTGTGTACAAAAACCGCATCTACTGACTGCTGCAGATCCTGTTCGCAGTCTGCAGTAAACACTGTATCATCTGCACGTCTTATATTTGTGATAGTAGAACACAAGGGAAAGAAGATGGAGGGAGGAATAATATATAAAGGAAAGAAGAATAAAGAGAAAAGAGTAGATAGTTAAGAAGCACTGATAGAAGACCTAGAGATTGTTTCTCAACTTGAATCCTGTTGGCAGCGCCAATTTTGTGATAGCACAAGATGGGAAAGAAGGAGAGAGAGAGAGAGAGAGAGAGAGAGAGAGAGAGAGAGAGAGAGAGAGAGAGAGAGAGAGAGAGAGAGAGAGAGAGAGAGAGAGAGAGAGAGATTAGAGAGATTAGAGAGATTAGAGAGGTATAAAGAATAAAGAAAGATGGTTCGTTTTCCGGTATATGATAGACTACTAATTATATAGAAACCCTTTGAGTCGCCTTCTGCTTTGAGCTCAAGTCTAACGGCACATAGGTCACAAATACAACACACTGTCTTAACTGACACTAGTCCAGGTACTCCAGAATAAGCTAACACTAAACCAAGTTTATTTGCTTCTCAAAAATTAAAAAAGCATCGAGTGGAAACAATACCAATGAAAATTAGAGAAATGCAGTCAGGCAACTATCATCAAGAAAATACAATCAAATAAATATCAGCGCTAAAGAAATGCAATTAAACAAATATAGTCAGATAAACACAGGAATACATTCAAATAAGTATAGTCAGGTCAATGGAACAGTACAATCAGGAGAATATAACAAGTACATCTGACTATCACTTGAACAAATCCCGCACCATTAAATTACCCAGGTCCATCAATGAAATGCCTTCCTGAAACACAAATAAAAGAACATCTTTGACTATCACAGCTAAGTGCGCGTCATACAACAATAAACATGAGTGTTTTCCAGCCTGTGGAGTCCCCAGCACTCATTTACCCCTCTCTTTATACCCGTATTACTCCGTATCATCATCATCATTTGGGTATTATTGGCTTCATTATCATCCTCGTTGTCTTCGGCGACATGTATTGACATCGAGTCAGTGATCTTCCATCATAGCCTGGGTGGTCATTCTCCAATGACATCAACCAGTGTCCCCCGGTGCCATCATCAATCCTTGTATCACAGAGGCAGAGCCTAACTCACCCCCGTCAGATATAGTGCTCACAGAACAACATCGCCACTCCCATACACAGGCTCCATCCCCTGGCATGGGAAGTCAAACACATAGACGTGGCACCATGTGTGATAATCATGCGACAACAAGACAACTACATACACAGACACTGATAGTCTTCCCACGGCAGACAAACACCTGTACACTGACAGTGAGACAAACATAAACAACAACATCCGGTTTGCTTGTCCACACTGGCTAGATTTTCCCTACACCAAACAGTTAACACAAGCACTGATAACTGGACATCAACATTTTAACAGTTGGGTCATGGGTCTCAAACAACAGAACATCCCTGCCTCAGAGGCAGCCAGCATAATACAATAGCAACATGGACCGACATCATTGACAACATCACTTCACATTACAATTAACAACATTATAATCTTGATAATTGATCAACATATACCTAACTCTTCACTAGTCACTCTTAGTCTTATTCCTCAACGCGCTGCATAATACTAAACTGAAAAGTCATTTAAACCTTTTTTTTCGTGTAGATCTGAACCCGCCGCCTTTAACTCGTGGGGCGAGCCTATCGTTTGCCCTAACCACTAGACAGCATAACGCGACCTCCTTTTCCCTCTGTTTATCGAATAGGCAAGCAATCCTTCTTTTGTAGGCCCCATTGACCCCGCTTCTGGTCGTCGATGATCACCTGTTATCATTGTCATGGCTGGCATAGTGGCCGATTTTAGTACATGCACTACCTGTTGTGATTACATTGCTAAAGGAAATAAATTCTGAACTTTTGAGGCCACTAATACTGTTCGCACATAAACACACATAGTCTGGTTTTGGCGCTCGTATTTTCTATTTCGCAGTTAATTCCTCCGGCCCTTTTAGTTGATCGACCAGTTGTGTATTCTTTACAGAACATCACCGTCAACCCCAGCACCGGCCAATTGTTTGTGATTTCTTGGCGGGTTTATTACCGTAGTTTGCCATTGATTTCTCAACTAGACTGTTTTCACAATTAGTTAGATATGTGTCCTTTACAGGACGCCGCATTCAATCCCAGTCTTGACCAGCTGCTCATGATTCTTTGGCAAGTTTACCTGCAGTAGTGTGCCATTACTTTCTGAACTAGAGCGGCTATGCCCGCGCCTGATTATAACCTAACATAATTATTTAACTAGATCTTTCAACAACTTACGTAAGTTCCTGTCGTTCAGCTAATGCTTGCACGTCTGGGCTTCACAGTTGATTTAATCGCTTGTTGTGGGTTCCACCTGACTTTTCCCAGTCTTGTCTGACTATCAGTCCTCTGGATGATCCCAACAAACGTGTTTTCTCTTTGGCTAATTTTGGTCGTGTTCGATCCTAGCCAACGATTGCAATTTGACAGTGGTCCTTGTAGCAAGCATTGCTTCATTTCAAGTGGCCTTTTCCCACCACTTTGTGACTTCACAAGTCTGTGTTTCCTATCTATTTTGGGCGTATCTACCTTGGGTCGATTCCATTCACAGATTAGCTGGTCATGTCTCTTCTTCTTTGGCTCCAGACGAAATTTGGTATGTGCACCTGTTCGCCTTTGAAGTCACACTTCTCGTCTCCTCAGGTATTTCACAGCATGGGGTCTTGAACAACCACCATCTCCGGAGTCCTGCAACTCATTCCTTCGGGCTGCCCAAAGGCTCAGACGCCCGCTGCTCCCTGAGTCCTGCTGCTCAACTCTCGTCTCTCTCTCCTGCTCAACTCTCGTCTCTCTCTCCTGCTCAACTCTCGTCTCTCTCCTGCTCAACTCTCGTCTCTCTCTCCTGCTCAACTCTCCCGACTAACTGGATCGCTTGCATATATGCTAACGATTTTGGCGCCGCTTTGCGTCCTACAGCCACGTGGGTGCCTTAACTTCACCGCGCCCCACTGAGATCTTCCAATCAGCTTTAACTACTTTGCATACCTAGTTCTACATGACCTTGCCACGTCCTGATCTGAGTTCATTGCTCCCCGCCTTATTGTTTCAGGTCACGGAGCGTGTCGTCCCCATAGATCTACCACTTCCGGTGCCTAGACGTTGTTTCTCGACAGTTCTAGACAAAGTATAGATTAATCTTGGCTTCCTTTACTTGGGAAACTCTGGTAATCAGGCCACTGTCTGCAGGTTTGCCCTTAAATTCACCTCCTGAGAACGAACCGCCCCCCCCCCCCCCCCCCCCCTTAGATCAACGTTATTTAACTTTGAAATCCTAACAATACATCGGTCTGTATTCTGACGGTTTGGAAAGTTATTTTCCCCACCGTCACATATTGATATGTCCTCCCCTGGCAATTACTCTCATCTTTTACATTTCTGGTAAATATTGTCACTATAAAGGAAAGAAGTTCAGGAGACATTACACAACCTTGTCTCACATGTCTATTAAATATTGTCACTATAAAGGAAAGAAGTTCAGGAGACATTACACAACCTTGTCTCACATGTCTCGTAAATATTTTCACTATAAAGGAAAGAAGTTCATGAGACATTACACAACCTTGTCTCACATGTCTCGTAAATATTTTCACTATAAAGGAAAGACGTTCAGGAGACATTACACAACCTTGTCTCACATGTCTGGTAAATATTGTCACTATAAAGGAAAGAAGTTCAGGAGACATTACACAACCTTGTCTCACATGTCTGGTAAATATGTTCACTATAAAGGAAAGAAGTTCAGGAGACATTACACAACCTTGTCTCACATGTCTGGTAAATATTTTCACTATAAAGGAAAGAAGTTCAGGAGACATTACACAACCTTGTCTCACATGTCTGGTAAATATTGTCACTATAAAGGAAAGAAGTTCAGGAGACATTACACAACCTTGTCTCACATGTCTGGTAAATATGGTCACTATAAAGGACAGAAGTTCAGGAGACATTACACAACCTTGTCTCACATGTCTGGTAAATATTGTCACTATAAAGGAAAGAAGTTCAGGAGACATTACACAACCTTGTCTCACATGTCTGGTAAATATTGTCACTATAAAGGAAAGAAGTTCAGGAGACATTACACAACCTTGTCTCACATGTCTGGTAAATATTGTCACTATAAAGGAAAGAAGTTCAGGAGACATTACACAACCTTGTCTCACATGTCTGGTACATATGTTCACTATAAAGGACAGAAGTTCAGGAGACATTACACAACCTTGTCTCACATGTCTGGTACATATGTTCACTATAAAGGAAAGAAGTTCAGGAGACATTACACAACCTTGTCTCACATGTCTGGTACATATTGTCACTATAAAGGAAAGAAGTTCAGGAGACATTACACAACCTTGTCTCACATGTCTGGTAAATATTGTCACTATAAAGTAAAGAAGTTCAGGAGACATTACACAACCTTGTCTCACATGTCTGGTAAATATTGTCACTATAAAGGAAAGAAGTTCAGGAGACATTACACAACCTTGTCTCACATGTCTGGTAAATATTGTCACTATAAAGGAAAGAAGTTCAGGAGACATTACACAACCTTGTCTCACATGTCTGGTAAATATTGTCACTATAAAGGAAAGAAGTTCAGGAGACATTACACAACCTTGTCTCACATGTCTGGTAAATATGTTCACTATAAAGGAAAGAAGTTCAGGAGACATTACACAACCTTGTCTCACACTTCTCTTCATCATTGTCACTATAAAGGAAAGAAGTTCAGGAGACATTACACAACCTTGTCTCACACTTCTCTTCATCATTGTCACTATAAAGGACAGAAGTTCAGGAGACATTACACAACCTTGTCTCACACTTCTCTTCATCATTGTCACTATAAAAGGAAGAAGTTCAGGAGACATTACACAACCTTGCCTCACACTTCTCCTTCATCATCTGTCACCTATAAGGAAAGAGAGTTCAGGAGACATTACACAACCTTGTCTCACACTTCTCTTCATCATTGTCACTATAAAGAAAGAAGTTCGGAGACATTACACCAACCTTGTCCTCACAATGTCTGGTAAATATTGTCACTATAAAAGGAAAGAAGTTCAGGAGACAGTTACACAAGCCTTGTCATCACAGGTTCTGGTAAAATATTGTCACTATAAAGGAAAGAAGTTGCAGGAGACATTACACAACCTTGTCCTCACATGTCTGGTAAATATTGTCACTATAAAGGAAAGAAGTTCAGGAGACATTACACAACCTTGTCTCACATGTCTGGTAAATATGTTCACTATAAAGGAAAGAAGTTTCAGGAGACATTACACACCTTGTCTCACACTTCTCTTCATCATTGTCACTATAAAGGGAAGAAGTTCAGGAGACATTACACAACCTTGTCTCACACTTCTCTTCCATCATTGTCACTATAAAGGAAAAGAAGTTCAGGAGACATTACACAACCGTGTCCTCACATGTCTGGTAAATATTGGTCACTATAAAGGAAAGAAGTTCAGGAGACATTGACACAACCTTGTCTCACATGTCTGGTAAATATTGTGCACTATAAAGGAAAGAAGTTCAGGAGACATTACACAACCTGTCTCACATGTCTGGTAAATATGTGCACTATAAAGGAAGAAGTTCAGGAGACATTACACAACCTTGTCTCACATGTCTGGTAAATATGTTCACTATAAAGGAAAGAAGTTCAGGAGACATTACACAACCTTGTCTCACACTTCTCTTCATCATTGTCACTATAAAGGAAGGAAGTTCAGGAGACATTACACAACCTTGTCTCACACTTCTCTTCATCATTGTCACTATAAAGGAAAGAAGTTCAGGAGACATTACACAACTTGTCTCACACTTCTCTTCATCATTGTCACTATAAAGGAAAGAAGTTCAGGAGACATTACCAGACCTTGTCTCACACTTCCTCTTCATCATTGTCACTATAAAGGGAAAGACAGTTCAGGAACATTACACAACCTTGTCTCACACTTCTCTTCATCATTGTCACTATAAAGGGAAAGAAGTTCAGGAGACATTACACAACTTGTCTCACATGTCTGGTAATATTGTCACTATAAAGGAAAGAAGTTCAGGAGACATTACACAACCTTGTCTCACATGTCTGGGTAAATATTGTTCACTATAAAGGAAAGAAGTTCAGGAGACCATTACACAACCTTGGTCTCAACACTTCTCTTCATCATTGTCACTATAAAGGAAAGAAGTTCAGGAGACATTACACAACCTTGTCTCACACTTCTCTTCATCATTGTCATATAAAGGAAAGAAGTTCAGGAGACATTACACAACCTTGTCTCACACTTCTCTTCATCATTGTCACTATAAAGGAAAGAAGTTCAGGAGACATTACACAACCTTGTCTCACACTTCTCTTCATCATTGTCACTATAAAGGAAAGAAGTTCAGGAGACATTACACAACCTTGTCTCACACTTCTCTTCATCATTGTCACTATAAAGGACAGAAGTTCAGGAGTCATTACACAACCTGTCTCACACTTCTCTTTATCATTGTCACTATAAGGAAAGAAGTTCAGGAGACATTACACAACCTTGTCCTCACACTTCTCTTCATCATTGTCACTATAAAGGAAAGAAGTTCAGGAGACATTACACAACCTTGTCTCACACTTCTCTTCATCATTGTCACTATAAAGGAAAGAAGTTCAGGAGACATTACACAACCTTGTCTCACACTTCTCTTCATCATTGTCACTATAAAGGAAGAAGTTCAGGAGACATTACACAACCTTGTCTCACACTTCTCTTCATCATTGTCACTATAAAGGAAAGAAGTTCAGGAGACATTACACAACCTTGTCTCACACTTCTCTTCATCATTGTCACTATAAAGGAAAGAAGTTCAGGAGACATTACACAACCTTGTCTCACACTTCTCTTCATCATTGTCACTATAAAGGAAAGAAGTTCAGGAGACATTACACAACCTTGTCTCACACTTCTCTTCATCATTGTCACTATAAAGGACAGAAGTTCAGGAGACATTACACAACCTTGTCTCACACTTCTCTTCATCATTGTCACTATAAAGGAAAGAAGTTCAGGAGACATTACACAACCTTGTCTCACACTTCTCTTCATCATTGTCACTATAAAGGACAGAAGTTCAGGAGACATTACACCACCTTGTCTCACACTTCTCTTCATCATTGTCACTATAAAGGAAAGAAGTTCAGGAGACATTACACAACCTTGTCCTCACACTTCTCTTCATCATTGTCACTATAAAGGAAAGAAGTTCAGGAGACATTACACAACCTTGTCTCACACTTCTCTTCATCATTGTCACTATAAAGGAAAGAAGTTCAGGAGACATTACACAACCTTGTCTCACACTTTCTCTTCATCATTGTCACTATAAAGGAAAGAAGTTCAGGAGACATTACACAACCTTGTCTCACACTTCTCTTCATCATTGTCACTATAAAGGAAAGAAGTTCAGGAGACATTACACAACCTTGTCCTCACACTTCTCTTCATCATTGTCACTATAAAGGAAAGAAGTTCAGGAGACATTACACAACCTTGTCTCACACTTCTCTTCATCATTGTCACTATAAAGGACAGAAGTTCAGGAGACATTACACAACCTTGTCTCACACTTCTCTTCATCATTGGCACTATAAAGGAAAGAAGTTCAGGAGACATTACACAACCTTGTCTCACACTTCTCTTCATCATATGTCACTATAAAGGAAAGAAGTTCAGGATACATTACACAACCTTGTCTCACATTTCTTCATCATTGTCACTATACAAATAGGAAAGAAGTTCAGGAGACATTACACAACCTTGTCTCACACTTCTGCTTCATCATTGTCACTATAAAGGAAAGAAGTTCAGGAGACATTACACAACCTTGTCCTCACCACTTCTCTTCATCATTGTCACTATAAAGGAAAGAACGTTCAGGAGACATTACACAAACCTTGTCTCACACTTCTCTGTCATCATTGTCACTATAAAGGAAAGAAGTTCAGGAGACATTACACAACCTTGTCTCACACTTCTCTTCATCATTGTCATATCAAGGAAAGAAGTTCAGGAGACATTACACAACTTGTCTCACACTTCTCTTAATCATTGTCACTATAAAGGAAAGAAGTTCAGGAGACATTACACATACCTTGTCCTCACATGTCTCTTCATCATTGTCACTATAAAGGAAAGAAGTTCAGGAGACATTACACAACCTTGTCTCACACTTCTCTTCATCATTGTCACTATAAAGGAAGAAGTTCAGGAGACATTACACAACCTTGTCTCACACTTCTCTTCATCATTGTCACTATAAAGGACAGAAGTTCAGGAGACATTACACAACCTTGTCTCACACTTCTCTTCATCATTGTCACTATAAAGGACAGAAGTTCAGGAGACATTACACAACCTTGTCTCACACTTCTCTTCATCATTGTCACTATAAAGGAAAGAAGTTCAGGAGACATTACACAACCTTGTCTCACACTTCTCTTCATCATTGTCACTATAAAGGAAAGAAGTTCAGGAGACATTACACAACCTTGTCTCACATTTCTTCATCATTGTCAACTATAAAGGACAGAAGTTCAGGAGACATTACACAACCTTGTCTCACACTTCTCTTCATCATGTCACTATAAAGGACAGAAGTTCAGAGACATTACACAACCTTGTCTCACACTGTCTGTACATATGTTCACTATAAAGGACAGAAGTTCAGGAGACATTACACAACCTGTCTCACAATGTCTCTGTACATATTGTCACTATAAAGGAAAGAAGTTCAGGAGACATTACACACCTTGTCTCACATGTCTGGTACATATGTCACTATAAAGGAAGAAGTTCAGGAGACATTACACAACCTTGTCTCACATGTCTGGTACATATGTTCACTATAAAGGACAGAAGTTCAGGAGACATTACACAACCTTGTCTCACATGTCTGGTAAATATGTTCACTATAAAGGACAGAAGTTCAGGAGACATTACACAACCTTGTCTCACACTTTCTCTTCATCATCTCATGTTGATTTTCTACATTTGTATGGCGGTGTGTTCTTTTCGATGTATGTTCTTTTTAAATCTAAAGTATTTCCTGTGAAATTTGTAGATCCACAAGCATCTTTATCACGTTGACATGTCTTACTTTATCGAAAGCCTTTGTATAGCCAATGAAGGTCTTTGTTTATGTCTTTCGGATGTTCTGTTAATGTTCTTGTCATTTGTTGTATACCATTTTTTACAAACCCACATTGTTCTTCAGCTATTTCTGGTTGTATTTTCTTACTAACCCATTGAATGACGATTCTTAGCAAAATCTTTGTTATCTGACTCATTATGCTAATTATTCAATGTTAAGACATTCTAAAGCTTCTTGTTCCTTTGGGATTGCAGTAAGTATAAATGTATATAAATAAGGTGTCTTCAGAATCATACGTCACAGTCCATTAGTTTCTCTTCTCATAACGTGGCCAATTAATGTTGACTGACTCTTTCTGTTTGTAATAAGTTGTTCTTGTGTCAGTAGTCAAAATCTTACAGACTCCCATTTCATTTGGATCAGGAATCTACCCTTTATCTTTATTTTACTCAAAGTTGGTCAGGGAAAGATCAATACTGAAGGTAATAATTCATCCTCATCTCACAGTTCTGTGATCATACATATGTAAAATCTGTAGTATTTCACAAACCAGTCTGTCTATCTATATGTCTAGCTATCCCCATATATCTATCAACCTTCAGAGACAAATACATGTCTATCTATCCCCATATATCAGCCACTCTCTGAGAAAAACCTACTGTCTATCTATATAACTATCTGCCTGTCTATCTATCTAAAGTTGTTTTCCTATGTGAATGTAAAATGCACAATTGATGAAGGAAAGATGAGTGGTTGGAAGGGCCAATGTAAGACATGCCTGCGTGCCCCAATTTGTAACCCTTTGAAAATAAAGTTTGTTCATTCTTTTCGTTTATTTGTTTCGATCGATAGATAGATCTATCTGTTTTATCTAGCTATCCCCATATATATGTCAACCTTCAGAGACAAAAACTTATCTATTTATCCCCATATATCTGCCACTCTCAGGGAGAAACCGCCTGTCTGTCTATCTATCTGTCTAGCTATCCCCATATTCTGCCACTCTCAGAGAGAAACCTCCTATCTATATATCTGTCTATCTATCTATCTATCCCCATATATCTGTCAAACTTCATAAACAAAAACCTAGCTATTTATCCTCATATATCTGTCTATCTGAGGGAAGCCTTCTGTCTATCTATCTGTATGTCTATTTAGCTAGCTCTCCCCATATATCTGGCAACCTTCCCAAAACAAAACACCGGTTTATTATTTCCCAAAATATCTGCCACAGTTAGAAAAAAAATAAACCCGAAATAGAATAATGTGGGTTTGTAGAAGGCAAAGGTACAATAAATGTGTATATATGCTGAGAACATTAAATTTTTATGTTCTATAGAAGAAAAACAAAGACTACGCCTTTGCTTTATTGATTACAAAAGAAACCAATGTTTTTTTTGGTTTAAATTACGCATGTGTAAAAAAACCTATGGGGCGGTTTCTACGATACAAAGTTTTGGGGTTTTAAGCGGGCCCTGTTTGATACAGCAATTGATATTGCCCCCTTGGGAGCAAGTCCCCGCTTTATGGGGTTTTCTTGGAGGGCAAAGATCAGAACTGGAATAAAAACAAGGGAGAAAATTATTTTCAGATAAGTCAAACACCAAACGTTTTGAGACTTCCCTGGGGGGGTGTGGAAAAAGACCAGGTTTTTTTACATGCATCCCTTTGGTGGAAAACTTTATCAAACGAATTATCTTTAATCAGTCACATTTTGCTACCAAACCCTGTTTTTTAGTTATCATGCCCTTTTTTTTTTAAACACAAAAATAACAAACTACCCTCTTTTCAAGATAAAAAGGTGCCCGTGTAATATATAGAAAAGTGTTAAAATATAGACCGACCCGATTAAAAAATTTCCCCCCCTAAGAGTGGGGAGATATCTCATCATCCCTGTTCCATGTAATAAGCATCGGCGGTCAAAAATTTCCCCAAAAAGAGTTTTTTGGACAGCCCCAGTGTTCTTTTTCCCCGACCCATGCTATCCAGGGATTTTTCTCTGCTTCCCCTTTTTTTTCTCTCCCCATCGATCTTGTCAGTTTTCCCCCCAAATTCCCCTTTGGGGTTTTTCCCATTACCATAACCCGTCCCCGTATCTTTCCCCGCTTTTTTTCCAGTTTCAGAATTTTTGCAAACTTTACCCAAACTGGGGGATAAAATTTTCCTTTACTGTGTTACTATTTCATATGTATCTCTTTTCTGGATGATCATATGTTTTATTTGTGAGTAGGTCATTATATATTAATAATGGACCTCGTGGATTTGCTCCATATACCAACTCGAATGGAGAAAAACCCTGTACTAAATTGTGGTACCTCTCGGTATGCAAATAGTACCGCTGGTAATAAAATATCCCCAATCTTTGGGCCTTTCCGCAGCAACTTTCGCCAGAGTTCGTTTAAGAACTCCGTTGTAGTTCTCATTCACACATTTGTCATTGGGTGCCAAGGTGAACTAAACACCTGTGGAATCCCAAGTATCTGCAATCAATACTGTATCATCCGCATATCTAAATGTTATTGATGTTTCGTCCTCCAATGATGATTCCTTTCATATCTTCTAAATTTCTTATAATATTTTCACTGCACTGGGAAAAAGGATCTGGAGACATAACACATCCCTGTCTCACACTTCTCTTACAGGCTGATATTGGCCTAATTCATTATCAATATGATGGCAGCTTGTTGTTTCCAATACATGACTTTTACAAGGTCTTTCCATCAATTTGTAGATCTGCAAGCATCTTTATCATGTGACATGTCTTACTTTATCAAAAGCCTTTCATGTGGAACAGACTTATGACAAATGATGCATTTAAATGGAAGTCTGTATAGATGGTTTGGACCATTTAGAACAAACTCATGACAAATGATGACATTCAAGTGGAGGTCTGTATTGAAGTTTTGACCATGTGAAATAAACAAATGACAAATGATGACATTCAAGTGAAAATATTTATTGATGGTTTGACCACATGGAACAAACTCATTACAAATGATGACATTCAAGTGGAAATCTGTATTGATGGTTTTACCATTTAGAAAAAAAACCATAACAAATGATGACATTCAAGTGGAATTCTGTATTGAAGGTTTGACCATGTAGAACAAACTCATGACAAATCATGACATTCAAGTGAAAATATGCATTGATGGTTTGAGCACATGATGACATTCAAGTGGAAGTCTGTATTGAAGGTTTGACTATGCAGAAAAAACCCATGACAAATGATGACACTATTATTAGACTCAAGGTAAATGTCCCAGGTACATATGCGTGTAGTAGCAAGCTCACTGGCCCACTTACTCACCACAATGTTTACAAAATCCTGTTGTTTTTTTTTAAAATTTATTTAGACAACCCTAGCGCATGTTTAAAAATGACAAATTCTGTGAATGAAACCGGAAAACATCAAGCTGTTATTGCCGCAAATGTAAGAAATTATTCATAAGGAGCACACAAAAGCAGGCATATATATCAATACAGACAAGACGCCACACAAATCAATAACATCTGAAGTAACTCAGTTGAAATCATTTTTAAGGGTGTCATTTATATTTGTACATATTGCTAGTTCAACAGTATACAGACATGTCAATCGCTAGATGCATATAATAGTTCTACACTTCTAACACAATTGTTCAATAAGCTAACATAAGTGCCCAAAACAATGAAGTAACTGCATGAAAATTTGGCATCACACTGCAAGAAAAGTGAGTAACTGCAAGAAAAGTGTGACATCACTCTGCCTGGAAAAAAGACATAACTCTGCACCAAAGTGACATAACTCTGCAAGACAAAGTGACATGATGCCTGAAGCATAACATTTACACAAATTAAAACTGACATAATGATTCAATTAATTTAACATAAAATTCCAAGAAAATTTATATACCTTTTCGCACACACACAAAATGTTACAGAAATGTCCATGAATTTTGTTGTTCCTGTCACCACTGGTGAAGTGTATAAAGTCTTGAGTAATATTGATAACAACAATAATCTTAACCTGCTTCACTGCAAATCTGCTCCATATGCTAGTGCCACAAAACAAACAAATCCATACATGTGTTCAGACATACAGATAAAACAAAGGCAAGTATTACCTTTAGGTAAGGCACACACAAAATCCAAAAAAAAAGGTGAAATATCTAACAACATTAAGCGATAACAATACTGTCTTGCCAGACACGATAACAGCAGAATAACATCAGAACAGTATCTCATCAGGCACAATAACAGAAAGCCAAGAGATCAATTTTAAACACATTCAAACTAAAAAATAAAACTTCAAACAGCTCAAGCATTTGCTGAATGCAACTTTCCTTCTATCAGGAGAAATGTATTTATTTGGTTTTTTTCCATCCATGAAATTCCTGCCACCCTGTTGTGTTTGACTTTCTAACTCTGACATAACTTCTTCCAGGGCTTTTGTCAACATTATACAAATCTATGTCACCTACAAGGACAGCCGCAGCATGGATGAGAAACAGTAGTTCTTCCAGCATCTGCAGCAGACTCATAAGAAACGTCACCAATATTTATGACCTAGTTGTGATAAGAGAATGTAACGGCAGGGTCGGAAAAAAACAAGATATGCAGGGAATTTGTTTTGGCACATTCAGCAATATATCACAAGAACGAAACAATGGAAAAAATGTGATCAACCTTCACCGTGAATACGATTTGATAAAGGCTAAATCCTGTTTCCAGCACAGATCAAGTCAAATTAAAACTTAGAATAGCACTAGTCAAAGCATCACAGATAGGCAATATATGTGAATCAAATATAAACAGCAGAGGAACATAACAAGGTTTTTTAGTTAGTCGACAGATC
>JACEFZ010013544.1:0-25000 GCA_014155875.1 Cepaea nemoralis
ATTAAAAATATATATATATATATATATATATCTATATATATAAAATATATTTTAAATACCCCCCCTTCCCTTTCCCCCCCTTTTCCCCTTCCCCCCCCTACCCCTTCTCCCCCTCCTCCCCCCCCCCTTCCCTCCTCCCCCCGCCCCTCCTCATCTCCCTCCTTTCCCTCCTTCCCCCCCTCCTTCCCCCCTCCCTCCCCTCCTCCCCATCTTTCCCCCCCTCTTCCTCCCCCCTCCTCCAAACCCCTCTTCCTCCCTCCTCCTCCTAGCTCCTCCTCCCTCTTCCTACTCCTCCTCCCTCCTCCCCCCTCCTCCCTCCCTCCTCCTTCTCCCTCCTCCCTCCCTCCTCCTCCTCTCTCCTCCTCCTCCCTCCTCCTCCCTCATCCTCCTCCCTCCTTCTCCCTCCTCCTCCTTCTTCCTCCTCCTCCCTCCTCCTAATCTCTCCTCCTCCCTCCTCCTCCCTCCTCCTCCCTCTTCCTCCTCCCTCCGCCGAATATGAATTAAATGATATGCTCCCCATCAGGGACTGGGCGAAGCCGGGCCGGGTCGTCTTTTTTGGGAACGGGAACGGGAGCAGGGGCCGAATATGAATTAAATGAGACGCTCCATTTACCCAGGTAATTGTTGGGGGAAGATGTAAAGATCTTTCAAGTGCTCTTTCTAATAATAGACAGACAGACAGACAGACAGACAGTAGATAGTCGGGAACAGGAACGGGAGCTTATATGACTACTTATATGAATTAAATTAGATGCTCCCCACCAGGGACTGGGCGAAGCCGGGCCGGGTCAGACAGACAGACAGACAGACAGACAGATAGACAGACAGATAGATAGATAGTCGGGAACGGGCACGGGAACTTATATGACTACTTATATGAATTAAATGAGATGCTCCCCACCAGGATCTGGGCGAAGCCGGGTCGGGTCAGCTAGTGTGTGTGTGTGTGTATATATATATATATATATATATATATATATATATATATATATATATATATATATATATATATATATATGTGTGTGTGTGTGTGTGTGTGTGTGTGTGTGTGTGTGTGTATGTGTGTGTGTGTGTGTGTGTGTGTGTGTGTGTGTGTGGGTGGGTAGGTGTGTGTGTGTGTTTTTTTTTTTTTTACAAATGTGCTGTCATTTATCATATCATGTCACTCATACGTCTCCACTCGTGCTCTCCAACCCCCTCCCCTCCCCGACTCCCCCACCCTCCCAATTGATTAGAAAAGAAGAAACCCAGGACATGTCACGAACTCGGGCACCAACGATAATCCATAATTCTATAAATATTCAGTTGTGGGTAGTTTTTGTAATTTTGAAGTGCAGAGTTTTCTTTTGATATCTAACTACCATGGATGGTTAACGTACTCAATTGTCATTGGAGTTTTTATTTTGTCTTCCTTATTTATTTAATAATAAACATTATTATTACCATTAGTGCTAGTATTATGATTACTATTATTATTATTATTTGTTGTTATCATAATTGTATTGTTTGTTATCATTATTATTTTTAGTTGTTCATGACTGAGCTACCGTATGACAGTAGACGGTACTACTTGCTTCTGTTAGCGCCGAATGTTGGGCGGCGATTACCAAACCCGACACCCTATATTGTGCCAACGGCTTCGGACGGAAGCGCGCAATTGGGAGGGTACAGGCCTTATCCTGGTGTGAGGAAATGCAACCTAAAGACTTAATGTCATGGCAGGGCAGGCCAGGTCCTAAGCCTTGGTTGGTAACTGGTATACCAGTGTATATGAACTCGCAAGTCGGGTTATACTTGATAATATAAAGTTTATTTGTACATGATGACAAAGGTCTGATGTTAACTTCCACTCAAGTCAAAGGCCGGATCTTAACTGCCCTTGCCAACCCAATACGTCACGATTGAGCATCTCTCTCCCTTTCACTCTCGATGCTCAATCGTGCTGTATCTGTTTCCCACTAGATTCTAATAATACCCCAGTACTCCCTTACTGTTACACCTCCCCATGTTGAATAAAGAATTTTCCTTATAAAGGAAAACTCTTTACTCCTAATCCCCTTACTCTATTCCCTCTTTTTCCTTACTTCTCACAGTTCCTCTAATCTTTCCCAAACCAACTCTAACTTAATTAATATTCAATTTCTTTAACTTTTTCCCCTTGCTATATAGTCAACCCCCTTCTTCTTCGTTTCCGGCCCTTCATCCAACCATAACATATTTACATATCTTTAATAACAATTCAATCTCAACTTTATATAACACATCATAACATCATAACACGTCTTCTTAAATACTCCTTCTTCACTTCATAAGCAATCTGCTTTCAAAGTCAAACTCTAACACCAACTCCTTATTTTTATCACCAACGCTACTAATCCCCCACTTTCAACTAACCTGAAATTACTTTCACACGATAGGAAGACAAAGAATCGGTGGCCACCGGAATTTAAAAGAAGAAATAGAACTCTTTCAAAAAAAAACAACATTCACCTAAATCACACACCCCTTTACACCCCTATGTTCTTTGAGACTTTATGTAATAAAGTCTATACCAATTATATCTCCCACAGTACCACTCATTATGGTAACAGTTTACGCTGCTATCTACAGCATCAAATACCAACCATCATCCAAAAATATTCTTCACTTCTAAGTGACACTACCTTACCTCAACCTCACATTGTAATGTTAACCACAAAACACATCCCGAAGACACAATTAAAAAAATCTATTATCCCTTAAGACCTCCTCCAACATTATACACAACACCTCACATAACCTCATCACCTCGTATAACTAATCTTCTCCAATACCTCAGGTTCTCTCTTAATGTCCATTTCTTATGGGCATATCTACTAAAATGCTCCACTTATGCCGTTATCAACAGCAACCTAGTAACCTTGAAATCTCCCCTTAAATGTTAACCATCAAACACAACATTGTAATCTGACCACTATATACACTACTCTAGCAACCCACTTATTATTCTATCTCTGAAGCTTAATACACCCAAAGGGATAAACATTTACATCCTGCCCAGGCCATGTAACCCAATGCCTCTCTAAAATCTTCCACCTCTCAATTCATAATTCATGCCGTAACCCACAGCAGCAAAAATAACCACTCATGTCTGTGACTGCTTGCAATCAACTTTATCTCAGTCCCTTTATTACGGACCCACAAACACCCCATGTCACTATGTCTCCCCTATGTTCATTTCTCATTAACACACTTACACCCCTTTATTATTGTACTGTTATCCACAGTGTCTAGTCAAACATGGATCCAATTCATGTTTACTCTTCATCTGGGGTAATTTTCTTATTCTTCTATAACCCAGCAATCTCGTGTATATCATGGCTCTTCTGACCCCCCCCCCGGAAACTATGTTTAAAACTTTTCTCAGCTTTACCCCACTGAATATATTCATTAATCTTTTCTTCTCCCATGTGGCTTCTAATCCCATATATTTCTAATTAATGCTTACTTTAGTGTATCTCTAAAGTTTCCCATAACCATCCCCGGTATATGTTTCCAGTACCATATCCACCTTATTATGCTGATTATCACAGCACCCATGAACTTATTCTTCACAAAGAGAATGTGTCTCTCTATTAACTCTTTTCTGAACGAAGGGTCCTAATTAAAGCCCCCTGTATTGTCTATATTCTAGACAAAACCCTGTAATTTAAACATAACTTAATTAACTACTATTTAACACACAAAACAGTGAAATAAAATCACAACAGGACATCAAATCCCCCCCCAAATTTTTGTAACAATCATTTATGTTTCCCCGCAACTCAACTAAAAGTATGATGATGATAGTGATGATGATGGTGACGATGATTAAAATAATACAACATACATCCTAATCTATTTTTACCTACTACTACTGGTCTCTTTTACGGACCAGTAGTTTACACATAAAAGTCTAAGAACACAATAACCCTATTCTAAAATAATAACAATCATTTTACAGGACCAAATCAAGCAAAAAAAAACATTATACATGAGGCAATAAAACAATTGTCTTCTCGCTAAAGAGAAGGTTTTCAAAAAAAATACAACTCCCTTCAAATTATTACGTACAGTGGCCCATCCTCATTGGCCTTCTATATTAATCACTGTAACACATATTTCTTCCTACAATTCATACCTATTTTGTTATAAAACAAAACCATTCAATGTCAAGCATTAATGCCAAAATACTTATATACATATACATATATATATATCTATTTCTGTTATCTACAGATCATCATAACGCTGAACAATACTTGTTCTCCTCAACCAAAATCACTACTCAACAAATGACCGTTCCTTTTTCTGGAAGTCAAACATTGATTATCTCCCCTCACAATTTTCTATCTTTTTCCAGCCTAACTCCTAATACATCATAACATCTAAAATATCCTCATAAGCAAGCACTGTAAACTACAGTTATTCCAATGTCATCTCAATGTACCAGGCATCATCTACTTATTACTTAACCTGTGGCTCGGCACACCAATTATTTCCCATGGCTTTGTACCAAACATCACTACCTACTTCTTAATCATTACTGTTAACTACAGTATCTCCACCATGCTACTCCCATCAAAAGAACTTGTCTATTTACTATAGACCTCTCACCAACACATCTACTTGTTGTACCAAGCACTAATTCCAATTTTAAGTTTCTCGTCTATCCGACGCAATTACTTAACGTAATCATTACTTTCTAACATCTCACCACGACTACTCTAAGCTATCCTCCAGTCTTTCCTAGCACTCTTGTATCGTGACGATAATCAAACCGGTCACCCTCCTCGGAACACGTTCTCCAACATTCATTTTACTAACCTTGTTTACCTTCTTATCTTTCACTCTTATTCATCGGAATTCTTTCAGAACTGCAACCCACGCCACTTATAATTGACAGCAGACCTCTCTTTTCTCGTTCCTGTTAAGAATACTAAACATGTTTTATGAAACATCATTCAGAATGTTAACTCCGTTTTCGTCATACAACTTCCATAATTTCCTTCCAACGTCAGATATTCTACGAAAAGACATCACAACATTCCAATCCTTTTCTTTCTATCTCTCGACTTTCTCATACTCTATGTTCCACGATTTATCAACGTCACTTATCAACCACTCTTCTCATATTCACACGGACAACGACACACAACACGACAACCTAACGTGTCCCTACTATTTTTACAAAAAAAACACCTCAGACGCCACCTCAACATTCCAGCAATCATTCAGCACAATCTACACGTATTGATCTCCTCTACACACGTTGACACAAGACATATCAACGCCACTCTTACATTTTATCTATGTACTTCACTTAGGCGACGTCATCACACCTCTTTCCTACTTCCTTCATCACGACGAACACCTGTCTGAGTACAGTTATACTCACGTACGAACAACGCACAACCAGACGAATTATTCCAGAGGACTTTCTCAATTCACTGCTTTCTTATATCTCTACTTTACTCAATCAGTCACTCCTATACGAAGGTCAGACCCTATACATTACCTCTCGCAACTTATATTGAAAGCGCTTTCACAGCACTATTTACTATCTCTTTAAAACAAACTTCATTCCAACAGGTCACTAATCTCGTAACTATTATTCTATACTTCTCCACACAACAACTTTCTTCTTTCTCCGCAAGCAGGACGTCACTCATATTTTCTAAGCATCCACTTCTACAGTCTTTTACTCTTAATATTCTCGTGTTCAACTGGCTATTTTACACACAGGATACTCAGTGCCTCCTCAATCTATATTTCCTCCCCAGACACTCTCGGTTCACCTGTCAACAATACTATTCTTTCTTCTCCAACCAACAAGCAAAACTATCTCGAACATCACGTCATAGCTCTGAGTCAAACCACTTCTAATACGAACATTCATACTTAATTTATCTCTCACCCTCTACTAATTCTGTCCTGAATCTACCCTATTTTACTTAATTTACTCTCCCTACATCGTAACCAAACAGACGATATCCTGTATTACGTAATCCACGTGGAATATCATTTGCCGTAACTCTCTATCCTCAACAACACCCTCGACTATTCTGTACCATGTGATACTACACCAACAAAATTCATCTGCCTATTTTAGACAGCTCATATACCTATCTCAACGCAATTCTTCTCATACAGCCAAAACTATTCCATTTTCCTTCCTCACCCCAGGAAATTTAACCGTTATAGAGTGTGTCCAAGTTAAATATTTCATTGTCTCTCAATACATTAACCCGTCTTTCACTTATAATGTCATCTTCACTATCTGTTGTCAACTTATTAAAGTACTCAGGTCTTAAGGTCCTAAGGTCTTCTATTTTACTTAAGTCACTTTCTGTCGTTGAGTAAATTCCCGCTAACTGTCTACCACTATTCTTCTTCTTAAATGAGTTCTTTCTATTTCCTTTATTTGCGTCAGTCTGCTCACTGTTTCCTGTGTACCTTACGTAACGTTTATACCTTCCCATCTCGTCTTCAGATGACACACTAATAATAGTTCCTTCATCAGACTCATTATAGTTTACTGCAAACACGTCGGCCCTATTCCCATAGTCATCTTTAAAACGTCTGACTTTCTTTCTCTTTCTCGGTCTTCGTCCCTTAGCCTTCCCTACTTTCTTGTCATATAAGCTAGTATCTAGTTCTACAGAGTCACTAACCAAAACTCTGTCCGTCTGTCCACCAGTCACTACTCCGTATGAGGGAACATCACGCTTCGATTCAGGATCTGCTCGTAGTGCAGCTCTCTCATTCTCTGAATCATCAGTAATAATATCTGTTTCAGCATCACTATAATATTCGGCTGTAGGAATATCTTCTCCGTAACTTGAATTCTGACAGCTAATATTCCTACACCATTTGGGAATTAGTTTCCTGTCTATAGCTGAAGAACTTGACATGGCACTACCTCTATTTACAATCATACTATTCCTTTCCTTAATACTTTTCTTCATTGTCTTTCTTTCGTTCTTGGTCCTCGTCTGTCCATCTTTCCTAACTTCAACCTTGTCTCTCTTAGTCAAATGAGTTGGTTTTGACTGAGTCTCTATTAAGTCAGTTTGACTTCCCTTTGTTATCTTGCTGGCTGGTTGTACCTGGACTTTTTTCTCTACTGTATCTACCTGAGTCTGTGTACTATTTTCTATCGTATTACCTGTCTGCGTCTGTGTCTCTCGGTTTCTTTTCTTTACTAATATCCGTCGTCTTCTTTTCCTGTCTACTAGTCACATTCGCAACCATTTTAGGATTAGTCTGTATTTTATTTACAGATTCAACTCTGTCTCTTACACCTGAGTTTAGATATTGTCTTTGCCTTTTCTCTAACCAGTCGTCACGTCTTTTTCTAGCAGTTGCACTGTGAGAGGGCCAGTCCCATGATTTCCTTGAAATGTTTCTCTCACGCCCATTTTTGTATTTATAACTACTATACCAGTCCGACCTTCCACTATTTCGTCTGTTCTCACCGTCTTTTACTCTATATAGATCAGGCCTTGGTTCGTCATAACCATATTGTCTTCTGTCTTTATTAAGCAATGGCTGTCTCCTGTTATTCTTTCCTACTCCATTACAGTCTACCTTAAATCTATAAGGGTCTTTTCTAGTCGTTCTGTTCTTCAACGTTTCCAGAAAATTCTCTACTTCCGTAATTGACACCTTTAATTCCCCTAACCATGTACTAACACGTTGTAACTCCCCACTCAAGTAATTCATATTTCTTCCTTTTTAAATATCTATCAACCTGAAACAACCTTTCTACTTCTTCTTCTGCATATTCTTGAACTCAGCCGAAATTATGCCTGTTTCTCCACTGTGCTGTGATGGACCTGTGCTAAGGTGTCCTGTTCCGCCATGCTGAAATATACTGAAACAAAGCAAGCAAAGAACCACACAATTTCAACTTCTTAATTTAAGGAATACACTCACTTGTTTCAGTAAAACTACAGTTAGTTTCTAGGTTTGAGGAACCACACAACTTCACCTTGATTTTGTTTCCTGACTCAAGCACGTACTTTCTTCGACTCGGCGTCAGATTTCGTTCGATCACCAGGAGCCTGTTTAAGCTGAAAATCAGTCGCGGAGTTCAGGTAGCAGAGTTCAGGTAGTCTGCCTCTTCCCCCAGTCAATTTCGTCACTTCTCCAGGGATGCCGGGATAATCTTCAACCCCTGGTCGGGTCCCATCTGAGATTTGTAGCCTTTGTTTTCACCCCGGGTGGGGTACATCATCGACGTCTTGAGATAGCGACAACGTAGGTGGCTGGCGATTTGAAATTAGCAAAACTCAGGCCATGGTAAGCCCTTTTTTTTGAAACGCTAGAGTTCAGACAACGGCTATGACCAGCCCCTTGATAACGCTGAAGTTCAGACAACGGCCATGACAAGCCCTTTGATAACGCCAAAGTTCAGACAACGGCTATGACCAGCCCCTTGATAACGCTGAAGTTCAGACAACGGCCATGACAAGCCCTTTGATAACGCCAAAGTTCAGACAACGGCCATGACAAGCCCTTTGATAACGCCAAAGTTCAGACAACGGCTATGTTGAGGCTCTTGAGGTATAAATTTGCGAAGGAGCGGTTATGACAAGCCTCTGGAGTTGTACTATGCAAAGCGACGGCTCTACCAAGCCTCTTGAGTTGTACAATGAAAAGCAACGGCTATATCAAGCCTCTTGAGTTGTACTATGCAAAGCGACGGCTCTACCAAGCCTCTTGAGTTGTACAATGAAAAGCAACGGCTATATCAAGCCTCTGTAACAGCCTTACAGAGGACCACCCCTGGGCGGGCTTTCGGCCTCTGTATTTGCAGATTACTGAATTTTACTGGGCATCACTTCACTGGTTGTTCCACCACGTGCCGAAACTGTTTCTAGGAGTTTATTGACCGGAGCATGGAACAATAACAAGCGGTTCCCGACTTTGATAAAAACCTCGAACAGACAGTAGCTCCTTTTAAAAACTGACTTCGAGAAAACGTCTGTTCTAAATACCTTCTTGTTAGGCAGTCTGGTCTGGATCCTTTGAAGGTTTCCTAGTACTTCGGATTGCGTCCGCGACGGCCAAATCCAGTATCGTGGTTAAGCGGCACCATTTCGAATCCTATACCAGTGTATAGGAACTCGCAAGTCGGGTTATACTTGATAATATAAAGTTTATTCGTACATGATGACAAAGGTCTGATGTTAACTTCCACTCAAGTCAAAGGCCGGATCTTAACTGCCCTTGCCAACCCAATACGTCACGATTGAGCATCTCTCTCCCTTTCACTCTCGATGCTCAATCGTGCTGTATCTGTTTCCCACTATATTCTAATAATACCCCAGTATTCCCTTACTGTTACACTGGTCTAGGATCGAAGCTACGACAGGCGGACAGTTAGAGCATTATTTTGCTGATTCCGCAGCGTCTGCAGCTTGTCTTGTTCCAGATGTAGGGGTGTTACCTTTCCTCTGGAGTAAACTAGGCAGGTCGAGAGAGGGATCATGCACATGGTCTCTAAATTCAGCCCGGGCTGTGTGCTATGGAGAGATAACCCCATTATAGTATGGATGTGAAACTTGGACAATGAGCAGTCAAGCTGAAAAACATTTTATGGCTGCAGAAATGTGGTTTCTGAGGGAAATGCAAAGAATACAATGGACAGACAGAAAATCCAATGACCAAGTACTACAGGAGACAAATGATAATCGTAAATTGATTAGAGAAATTAGACGTAGACAGTCAAAATGTTTTGGACATGTTATGTGAAGAAATGGATTGGAGAACTTAGTGACAACTGGCAAGATCGAAGGGAACAGACCAAGGGGAAGACCGAAAAGTAAATACCTGGATGGCTTGGCCACATGGCATGGTCGAGACAGGAACACGGAGCTGATCCACAACTCTGGTGATCGAGTGAAATGGCGAGTCATGACCACCCACGCTTTCCGGCATGGCACATGATTGATTGATTGAACCCCATTATACAAACTATCGTCTGTCAAGACGGCAAGGTGCCAGGTGCAGGTGTTATTATCATTATCATATTGTTCATTATTATTAATAATAATTATAATATTAATAATAATAATAATAATAATAATATTGTTATTTATTTATTTATTCTGTTTTTTTTTTTTTTTGTTTTTTTTTTGGCTCTCGCTCGCTTTTAAATAAAGCGTAGTCCATACACACTACTTCACGTAGCAGTGGACTGAATTTTGCGTGTGGATTAGCTTCCCTATCACCGGTGTCCCTCGTCATCAGGCGAACCCACTCCGACTTCAGAGGTACTTGTAATTTACGTCCCCAAGTCAAGGACGAGAAGTCCAGATTTTAGCTGAACTGTCCGGTGTAGGGTTTGAACCTCTTACATCGGCATCGGCACACCCAGTTTTAAGAACATGCATTCTTATCTATTCGGCTATGCTGATCTCCTTAATTAATATGATTATCATCATTGTCATCACCTTATCATAATCTATAATACTATTGTCGTTACTTTTATTATTAATTCCCGTATTATCATTATCATTATGTATTATTATTTATTATTATTATTATTAGTAAAATATGATGAAGACTATTATTATTAGTTATTGTACTCGTACTGCTCCTAACTACTACTACTACTACTACTACCACTACTACTAGTAGTGGTGGTGGTGGATGGTAGTAGCCTATAAGTAGTAGTAGTAGCAGCAGCAGCAGCAGCAGCAGAAGCAGTAGTAGTAGTAGTAGTAGTAGCAGCAGCAGTAGTAGTAGTAGTAGTAGTAGTAGTAGTAGCAGTAGTAGTAGTAGTAGTAGTAGTAGTAGTAGCAGTAGTAGTAGTAGGTAGGTAGGTAGTAGGTGGTGGTGGTGGTGGTGGTGGTGGTAGTAGTAGGTAGGTGGTAGGTAGTAGTAGTAGTAGTAGTAGTAGTAGTAGTAGTAGTAGTAGTAGTAGTAGTAGTAGTAGTAGTAGTAGTAGTAGTAGTAGTAGTAGTAGTAGTAGAATTAGTACTGGCACCATGCCGTCTTGACAACGATAGTTTGTTGCATTGTGGTTCAAAAACTCTTTATCAGAGTGGTTGGTAATTGCAACATCATCCGCAAACAGGCATCTCCCTGATCCATCCATCCATCATGTGCCATGCCGATAAGCGTGGACGGTCATGTTTTGCCATCTCACTCGATCACCAGAGTCGTGGATCAGCTCCGTGTTCCTGTCTCGACCATGCCACGTGGCCAAGCCATCCGGGTATTTACTTCTCGGTCTTCCCCTTGGTCTGTTCCCTTCGATCTTGCCAGTTGTCACCAAGTTCTCCAAGTCATTTCTTCTCATAACATGCCCAAAATATTGTGACTGTCTACGTCTAATGTCGCTAATCAGTTTACGATCTTCATTTGTTTCTTGAAGAACTTTCTGATCAGTACTCTCCTAGTTTTGGTCTTGGTCTTCAATCTCTGAGCATTGTAGGGGCCGCCACTTGAGCGTGAGTGAATGTATATACCGGCATCCTGATTACGAAAGACATATTTCAGTAGAAGTGAAAAGTATATTCCAAAGAGGATGGGAGCAAGTACACAACCTTGCTTAACTCCACTCTTGATTTCAGATACTTCTGAAGTTCACCATCAAACTTGATTAGACCCTTCATGCCTGTGTGGAACGATTCCACAATGGACAGAAGAGTTGGTGGGCAGCCAATCTTCTTTAGTGCCTTGAACAGACCCTCACGACTGACCAAATCAAATGCCTTTGTGAGGTCGATGAAAGCAATAAACAGTATTTGATTCTGTTCACAGCATATTTCTTCCATTTGTCGCAATGAGAATATAATATCAATGGTAGACCTATTCCGTCGAAAGCCACGCTGTGATTCGGAGTAGACCTGATCTCCTAGGACTTGAAGTCTGTGCAGAACAATTTTTGACAATTCTACAGTAGCATAATTAGTATTGCTAATATTGTTGTTATTGTTGTTGTTGTTGTTGTTGTTGTTGCTATTATTTTTATCTTCTTTATTATTACTATTTCTGTTACTACTGCTGGTGGTATTGTAATTGTTGTTGTTGCTGCTATTATTATCATTATTATTATCACATCTGTTGCTCCTGCTGTTGGTATTGTTTTGTTGAGGCTAATCTTTTACTGTCAATAAAGTCTAAGTCAATTGTTTTACTATTTTCTTTCGAACCACACTGTCATTTATTGCGCACACCACATTGTCAATATGTGAATATCCGATTGTCAAACAGAAAATATAAAAGTCCAAACATCAGATCGCTCGGATAACAATCTACCCTTGTGTCCCGCTGGGAGATGTGCTCAAGATGTCAGATTCCAACCAATAGTGACGCTAGAAGGATGTTTACTACGCATCTGGGTGGAGTCTAACTTTCAAGATGGCTGCACATTATCCCGGATTCACCAATCCCTTGAAAATCGTGTGTCGTGATTGGTTGACAGACTCCGCGAGGTTACGACGAGGGCAGATGATGAGTTAAGAGCTATCTTTTAACTTAATTTTATCACAATACATCGGGTCCAAAGGACATCTGATCAGCAGCCAGGAAGTCCTCATTAAAAGAGACAAAAATTAATTGCATTCTGGTAGATATGTAATTTGTTCTACAAAACAGACTGTATCTGTTCCTGATTGACTACACGTGATTTCAGCTGTCAGTAGTTATGAAGTCAGTTAGAGAGTTATATATTTATTATCGTTCGTGCTAGACGAGGTGCATTTATTACGTTTTATTGATGCAGTTTAATTATTACGCACAACTTTGGTTGCTATAGAGATTAATGTACTGTTGTATGTGAACAGGATTACTTCTATACGTGCAGCTGTTGGTTTTGTTTTCAACTTTAAAACATTGTTTTATTTCGGCGCGTGTGTTTTAAAGTTGTGCACTTATGACATGTCTAGTTGTGTGGACCATATGCTAATCGATAGTTCTCATGTTGTCGCAAGAGATGTTCACATTTTAGTGTTCCAGCTGTGGCAAACTATGTACGCATATTCATTTCTATTTACGAGTATTTGCAAACCGTATGCTCACATTAGTTCCATGTATGTAACAGGCAATATACTCATATTAGTTCCCTATTTGTTCCAGACAATATACTCATTCTAGTTCTCTAGTTTAACAAACGATGGGTTCATATTATTACTCTAGTTGTAACAGACCATGTGCTCATATTAGTTCTCAATTTAGCAAACGATGTAGTCATATTAGTTCTTTAGTTGTAACAAGCAATGAGTTCATATTAGTATTCTAGTTGTAACAGACAAGCGCTCATATTAGGTGTCTATTTGTTTCAGGCGCTATGCTTATTATAATTCTCTAGTTTAACAAATGATATTTTCATATCAGTTATTTAGTTGTAAGAGACAATCAGCTCATAATTTTTATATTAGTTCTTTGGCTTTTGCAAGTGTGGTACTTCTTCTGTTCTGCAATTGTGTTAGACGAGGTGCTCACATTAGTTCTCTAGTTGTACAAGATGCTGTACTCGTGAAAGTTCTCTAGCTGTACCCGGGGATAACCACACTTTAGTCCTCTACTTGAACCGGATGATCTGCACATATAAGTATTCAAGCTGTACCACGTATAACATTAGTTCTTTCAGTTGTACCGATCAGGAAAGGCGACGGGAAATGGAAATAGACACCCCAGCTCATATGTCGTTGCCCAGAATATGTGAAATATCTTCTATGGGGCTGTCTGTGATTACACCTAGTTCTCTAGTTCCTCTGGACGATATCGTTAGTTCACTACTGTGGTCAGCTACTGAGACTGTGTGGTGAAGTGGGTAAGCCGCCAGCCTCACACTTCCAAGGTTGTGGTTTCAATTCCGGTCTACCTCATTCGGTTCACGAAGACTCCTGAGGGTCGTCGCTAGAGCTACGGAGTTCGTGCTTTGTGCAAGGCTTTCGGCAGGCTGCCCTGTGGGAAAAGACGTAGCCATGTGGGATAAAATCCGGTGCAATGAAGTCGATCCTCTCAACTTTTCAACCCTTTTTTGTCCAGACTAACGTCCCTCTACATTAATCTTATCAGATATTTGTTTACACTGCCAGGGAAATAAGCAAAGCTGCATATCCTTTACACGAAGTTTGCAGTCAACACCAGCATTTATTGCTGTTGTTGGTGTCTTGGTTTACGTTCAAAATTTACTTCACAGATTATACTAAGACATTTGATAAAGTGAAACATGATGAAATGATTAAAATGTTGAAAGATATTAACATTGATGGGAGAGATCTCGGGATAATAAAAACATATGTACCGGAACCAAGCAGCAGCAATTAACATGGGAAATAAAGAAGGAAATTATGAACAAATAAGGCTGGGAGTACGACATAGATGTCTTTTGTCACCGGATCTCTTCTCTCTATATATCGAAGAAATAATGTTTTTGTTTTTTTTGTCTCATATCCTTTTTACAAGACAATGCAGTCAACATCAGCATTTTTAGCTGCTCTTGATGTCTTGGAAAGTTTTCCGTTCAGTGTGCCATTGCTTTCTGAACGACCGGCTCACATACCTCCGCAAGTAACCAGCGCGACGCGATCTGCTGCTAAATCTGTGTTTCATAAGTGGGTTTATGGGATTAAGAACAACGTCCTTAACCCCTTCGCAAGAGAAGTAATAATGAGAGAGATAAAAGATAAGCCAGGAATAATATTCGGAAGTTATAATAGAAACAATAGACTCTATGCAGATGACACGGATGGCCGATAATGCCAAAGATCTACAACAATTGTTGGACATTGTAGGAACAGAGGGTACGAAGAAAGGACTCGCCTTGAATATCAAGAAAACAGTAACAATGGTGATATCAAAGAAACAGGTGACACCCAAATGTGAAATAGAGATAAAAGGGAAAATTGTTCACCAAGTGAATAGTTTTAAATTACGTAATTCCATATTTATTGCAATCCCGAAGAAATCAGGAGCTTTGGAATGTGATCAATATCGAACAATGAGTATAATGAGCCACATCACAAAGATTTCGCTAAAAAGTATCATGCAAAAAGTTAGGAAGAAAATACAACCGAAATAGGAGAAGAACAATGTGGGTTTGTAGAAGGCAAGGGTACAGTAAATGTTGTGTATATACTGAGAACATTAATTGAACGTTCTATAGAAGTAAACACAGATCTACACCTTTGCTTTATTGACTACACAAAGACTTTCGATAAAGTGAGACATGTCGGCATGATGAAGATGCTTGCAGATCTACAAATTGATGGATAGGCCCTTAGACCCATTTAATATATATATATATATATATATATATATATATATATATATATATATATATATATATATATATATATATATATATATATTGGAAAGAAGAAGCTGTCAAAAAGATTGATAATGAAGTAGGTCAATATCAGCTTATTAAGAGAGGTGTGAGACAGGGATGTGTAATGTCTCCAGATCATTTTTCCCTGTACAGTGAAAGTATTTTAAAAAATGTTGACAATATGAAAGAAATCGTCATTGGCGAACATAACATCAATAGATATGTGGATAATACAGTATTGATTGCAGACAATGAGCAAGATCTGCAACATTTAGTAGATGCACACAGTGAACAATTTCTGTTAGAATTAAATTGTAAGAAGACACAGATTATGGTCGTCACTAAGAAGAAGGAAATACCACAATGTAATATACAAGTAAATGGGAATATTCTTAAACAAGTGACTCCGTACAATTTTTTCGGAACAGTCATAACATCTGATGGGAGATGCCTTGAAGAGATTAGAACAAGAATCGCCATGGCGAAGGCAGCCTGTTGCAAGATGAAAAACATACTGACCAATAAAAAGATGTCATTTGCAACGAGAAAAAAAGTGTTGAGATGCTACATAGAACCTGTACTTTTTGTATGGACGTGGACAATGAGCAGACACGCTGAAAAACATCTGGTGGCTGTGGAAATGTGGTTTCTGAGGAAAATACAAAGAATACCATGGACAGAAAGAAAAACTAATGGCCAAGTCCTGCAAGAAGCAAATGAAAACTGTAACCTGATTAAAGTCACAAATCTTTGGTCACGTTATGAGAAAAAATAAACTGGAGAACTTGGTAACAACTGGCAAGATCGAGGGGAAGAGAGCAAGGGGAGGGCAGAGAAGTAAATACCTGAATGGCTTGGCCACGTTGTATGGTCGAGACAAGAACACTGAGCTGATCCACGACTCTGGTGATCGAGTGAGATGGCAAAACATGACCGCCCACGCTAATCAACATGGCACATGATGATCATGATAGTTTAAATTTTTTTTTAAATGTTGCATATCCCTTACAGAACGTTGCAGTCAACACCAGCATTTTTCAGCTGCTGTTGATGTACTAGGCAAGATTACGTTAAGTAGTAGTTTTAATTATAAATATATAATTATAATTATTTTATTTCATCATTGAATATAAGAAAGAGTGTACTGAAGTGCTATATAGAACCTGTTTAGCTGTATGGCTGTGAATTTTGGAATGCAATTGAACAAATTAGGACAGTGTTTCCAACGTGGGGCCCCACGCCCCACAGGGGGCAATTTGACTGTTAAGGGGGGGGGGGGGGGAATTCGAAAATGGAAGAAATCGGCTGAATATAACAAAACGGGGGAGACTTGAGACTGAAGTTAACTAAATTGGAAGCTGACATAAGATCTCTTTGCACAAGCATCAAGCGCAAGGATCTCACTAAATCTAAATAATAAATAATTACTAATAATTAAAATAATATAGAAAAATCTTTCATTAAAATTATTTTGTACTTGAATTTCAGTTCTCCATTAAATGTTTTGAAAATTTACTTACTGTGTTTGCTCAATAATTACCTAGTGATTTCTTCCTAAAACCTATCATTCAAGTTTCTTTAGTGAACATTTCAATTTTTGAATATTAAAAATAATGTATATGTTGAGGGGGGGGGGGGGGGGGGGGCGGGGAGGGGGGCAATAATGAATTTTAGAAAGGCTTAAGTGGGGCATGGCACAAAAAAGGTTGGGAAACACTGAATTAGGAAGATACTGGAAGCAACAGAGATGTGGTTCCTTAGACGAATGTTGCGAATTCCGTGGACTGCCAGAGTAACTAGCAACGACTGCTTGAAAGAGGCTAATGAAACTAGAACATTATATACAACAATAAGAAAGAGGCAAACAGCTTTCTTTTTTTTTTTTTAGGGGGGGGGGGGTCATGGGGTTACACGACTTTCTCCGTAATACCGTATACTCTCGTGAGTAACGTGATGTGCGCGAGAATTGGTAGCGGTTGTCTACCCATCGGTAACTTACGGGGTATATGAGCCCGTCGCTCAGAATTCAATGGCAAACTACTGAGCGTAATCTTGCCAAGAAATCAACAATCAGCTGAAAGATGCTAATGTTGAAAGCGATGTCCTGTAAAGGATATGCGAACAAAAAGAGAGAAAAAAAAATGAGTAGCGCGGCATTGGAAAACATCGTGACAACTGGAAAGATCGAAGGTAAGAAAGGTTGAGGCAGACCAATAGAAATGATGCTGGATGGATTGAGAAGGTGGCGTGGGAGAATATCAACAGCGGAGTTGATCCAGAAAACTAAAGACCGAGATCTGAGGAGAGTCATGAACGCCCATGCCAGCCAGCATGGCACTTGATGATGATGAGTTTGCCATTTCTTTCTGAAAGACACCCATACCATTTCGTTAAAACACCAAGGGCAACTTGGTCTGCTGCCAAATCGCACGCAACTGTGTTTCGAAAGCGGGTATGCGGGATCACGAACCGCGACCGTAACACCCTCGCCACGGAGACCATCGCCAGGGAAATACAACAACCATTTCACTAATTAGAACTTACATATAACACCGCAATTCAAGGACGAGATATCTATATTTAACACTTCTAGGATACTTGTAATTTGAATAACGAAGACGCAAACAATAGAATTGCGTGATTTATTGTCTGACATATTTCCCTGCATTTCGTCAGTTACATACTGCAGAAATCACACAACATAAATTAAAGCAATAAATTAAATCCTTCAAGCTGAAATATACAACACATTATATGCACACAGTAATGTGAATTGTCTACCACGGTTGCTTTATACCGACTATCGTTTCTTTTTGTTTGCACAAAGTTGATTACTGTAAATGAATGGCAATTGCCTCTGCCATTTTTAACATGCGAGCATTGTATGTATTAAACAACACACGAAAGTTTAGTTCTCCATCCGTGTGAAACGATGCACGCATATTAGTTTCTATTTACTTCGGATGATATGCTCATATTAGTTCCCTAAGTCTAACATAAAATATGCTCAAATTAGTTCCCTATATGTAACAGACGATATGTTTACATTAGTCCCCTATATGTAAAAGACGATATGTTTACATTAGTTCCCTATATATAACAGACGATATGCTCATGTTAGTTCCCTTTAAGTAGCAAACAATATGCTCGTATTAGTTCTCTGCTGTACTTGTAATTTACGATTTCCAGTTGCCAAAAGATTTGTAACGCGCCCCGCGTGCACAATACCGCCAATATCTGAGACGCCTAAACGTCCGATACATTTCTAAGCTCTTATATGTAAGTGCGCTCCGTGGGAAGGTGTTATGGACGCGATTCGTGATCCCGCATACCCGCGTACAAACCACAGCTGCGCACGATTTGGTAGCAGACCGCGATTACGTTGTTGTGTTTTTGTTTTGTTTTTTACGAAATGGTATGGGTGCCGGTCGTTCAGAAAACAATGGAAAAAATTACTGAACATAAACTTACAAAGATCTCCTTGACGAAGTGGTCAAGCCGTCTGACTCAGGCTCCGAAGGTTGTGGGGTCGATTCCGGACCGCCACCTTCGATTCGCGAATTAATTTTATTTTAGACTCATGGGGGTCGTCGCTGGAGCTACGGAGTTCGTGCTTTGTGCGACGCTTTCGGCAGTTCGTTGCGGAAAGAGTCGGGGCCATATGGGATAAAAACCCGGTGCTACTCTTTTTTTTTTTGCCAAGCGATCACAACAGCAAAAAATGCTGATGTTGACTGAAGGGTGTGCAACTAACCTTTATATGTAAGTTATAATAAGTCTACGCGTGCCATAAACCTATGCTTCAATGGAGCACGCGATGCAGTAACTGGTACTCCTCCCCCGCCCCTTGAAAGTATATGGTGCTAGCGCCATTTTTCTCATCAGAAATCAAAGGTGGACACGGAGCCTTGAAAAATAAAATCAAATTTTTCGGCAGGCAGTGAATTGGGACACGACGGCTGAGGGACACATGTTATAGGAAGATCAGTCTTACGCGCTCACTAGTAGTGTGTGAACTACGGTCGAGCCCAAAGCGATGAGAACGTACAGTAATAATGTGTTGTGTGTGCGTTCCCTGGCTTTGAACTCACGCGCAACTCCATGCACGTGCTACTACTTCTAGTGGCTGCCACTAATGGAGAGTGCACTGGGCTGATTATGATTTTGTTTTCCCTGTTACCAGTGTCCCTCGCCATATAGTCAACCCACTACGACTTCCGAGGTACTTGTACTTTACGTCCACAAGTCAATGACGAGAAGTCAACAGTTTATTTCAGCTGCCCGGTGTAGGGGTTGAATCCCGCTACCTCGGTAAATAATAATACAATAATAATAATAATAACAATAATAATAATAATAATAGTGCCTCTCCGTGGCGAAGGAGGTACGGACGCAGTTCGTAATCCCGCTTACCCCACATTCGAAACGCAGCTGCGCGCGATTTAGCATTCAGACCGCGCTGCGCTGGGTTTTAACGAATTGGTATGGGAGCCGGTCATTCAGAAAGCAATGGCAAACTACTGAATGTAAACTTGCCAAGAGATCACAACAGCAGTTATAGCGATGCCCTGTAAATGATATGCAAATAATAATAATAATAATAATAATAATAATATTCAAATGATGCGAGAAGGTGGAATTCTATTATTTTTCAGTTTAAAATGGTGGGGATTCAGTTATTACTACAAGTATCTCATCTCATCTCATCTCATCATGTTCCTCATGTACCTTGTGGTGTCGAGGTGAAGTATAAACAGAGGGAGAATGCCCGCTTATGGGCTTCATGCGTCGATATTCCCATGGACTCTGTCATTCCCCGCGTCCATCGTTTACGTGGTCGGCCTCTTCCTCTGCTTCCATCTGGTCTTTAAATCATTGCTTGTTGTAGTAGACTGTTAGTTGGTAGCCTAATTGCATGGCCGAACCATTTGGCTTGCTGCCTTCTAATAAAATCTAGCTCAGATATAACCCCAACTTTAGTCCTGATTTCTTCATTTCTGATCTTGTCTCTTCTTTATACGTTGAGTATTCTTCTCAGGAATCTCATTTGTGTGTTGTGATTTTTCTTTTATATTTTTCTGTCATTGTCCATGTATGGCATTGGTAACATAAAGTTGGTAGGAAGACTGTGTTGTAAAGTGCACTACAAGTATCTGCATCAATAATAGCCTTCAGTCAAAGTCAATGAAGACCTGCATTTTTGCTACACTGATTACATGGTAGGTTTCAATAGAATAAGACATTGGCATGATGAAAATGCTGGCAGACCTCGAATTGGATGGAAACGATCTTAGAGTTATAAAGAACATCTACTGGAAACAAGCAGCTGTCATAAACATTGATAATGAAGTGGGTCAATTCCGGAGAGGCGTGCCACAGGGATATAATGTCTCCAGATCCTTTTTCCCTGTATAGTGAAAATATTACGAGAAATTTAGAGGATATGAAAGGAGTTGCATTCGGAGGACAAAACATCAATAATATAAGATATGCAGACGATACAGTATTGATTGCTGACAACGAGCAGGATCTGCAATATTTAGTGGATGTGGTTATTATACCAGTGAGATGCTAGGTTTGGAATTTAATTGTAAGAGAACAGAGATCAAGGTCGTCTTCAAGAAGAAAGAAATACAACATTGCAACATCCAAGTGAATGGAAATATTCTTAAACAGGTGGATCGGTATAACTGTCTCAGAACAGTCGTAACATCTGATGGAAGATGCCTTGCAGAGATTGGATCAAGAATTGTCAAGGCAAAGGTGGCCTTCTGCAAAATGGGAAACATACTTACCAAAAAAAAAAAAAAAACGTTGTCACTTGCAGTGAGAAAATGAGTGTTGGAGTGCTATATAGAACCCATATTGTTGTATGCGTGTAAAACATGGACAATTAACAGACAAGCTGGGAAACATCTAATGGCAGTGGAGATATGGTTTTAGAGAAACATGCAAAGAATACCATGGACGGACAGAAAATGAAATGAGATAGTCCTTTAAGAGACAAATGTGAAATTACCGTGGTTATAACAGGTGCTCCACATGCAAACATTACCTATTTTAAGTGTTTCAGCTAAAGCAGGTAAATATGCCAGGCAATAAATGGTGGAACATATTGTTTGTGGATTCTGTGTTTAAATGATAATGATTGACAAGATTGGATCCCGGCCAACCATTTGGGACACATTTGGCCTCAAATCGGTAATAAATAATTTTCTGCGTACGCAACAAACTAAATCTTGTGAATAAAATATGATGTGAGGAAAGGAGGTGGCTGCCGCACCTCGCTTGAAGCCATGGTATGTGAAGACTTAACACTTGGCGAGAGAGTTGATGAAAGAAATAAACATGAGGCAAGTGAAATATTTCCGCCACGTTAAAGGACATAATACTCTTATAAAAACCATACTGGAGGGCAAGGTTGAGGGCAAGCGAGCAAGAGGTAGACAACGATACAAGTGGGAAGATAAAATCAAGACATGGACGAACATCAATCTGACAGAATGTACGGTCTAGGCGACAGACAGTGTTGGAGATCTATTGCAGCCAACCTTCATTGTGGAGACGGCAACTGATTGATTGATTGAACACCTGACGTTCATCCGCCAGGGACCCGGCATGGCCGTTTATCTTAGTGGAAACCCTTGTTGAACGACCAGCTCTTATAACATTTTAAAGAACTGTATTATTAAGGTGACCAGTTCAACCCCCCCCCCCCCACACACACACACACAGTGTCGTTATCTTGCACACTTCTGATTAAAGCTAGGTTCCTGTGTTTGCACATAGTGCATCGTGCAATCCCGCAAAGCCACCATATTCCCAGCCACTACCGAAGACATATCGCTAAGAAAGTTATTTTCTTGTGGCTGAGCAAATTACTTGCTTGCCAAGGCAGTGTCTAGATTCAATCTGACCATCGTGGCTCTGGGATCGATCCCGTCTCATAAAATGGATCATCATCATCATAATCTTTCACATTTGCGGTCAAGCGTCGTGGGGAGGAATAGTTGACGTTCCAGCGCCCGACGGGTGGCACTGGATAGTCATACCGTGTGATTGTACAATGTCTTTGATGTCGTCAATCCATTTTCTTCTCGGGCGTCTTCTTGCTCTGTTAGCAAATCTTCCTTGATGTAGAGTCAGTGCTGGTGGTTGAGTGTGTTGCATTCTAATAAGATGGCCGAACCATTTGATCTTGGTAATATTATACGCAGAGTAAGTGAGGGCCGTTTGTGATGGTTCTAAACGGAGTAAATGATAGTCGTTTGATTATGTTCTCATTGCAGAATTAATTATTAAATAGAGTATTCTTGTTTTATAGAAGTACATCCGTGCCGAAGTAAATCACATTCTGTCAAGGACACAGCCTTGAGACACAGTTACGCCATTATTTTTAAAGCAGCGATTTATTGATTCTACGGGAGAACAAATTGGCCATCTGTTGCCAGCACCGTTCTCTAAGAGGATACATTTTCGCAGTCAAGGGTTGGGAAAAATTAACTTCCACGGGATTAATGACTCACTGTTAGATCTCATTATCTACTTTACATAATTGCTTCTGCCGAGCCATCTCTGGAGGTTGGTTTTCTGGTGAAGAGGAAGAGGCTGTATTATGAGCAGGATTTCAGCAGTTTCCAGTAAGTTGGCACTGTATGTGTGTGTCGTACTGTAAGCGTCCGTGTCTAATTATAATTGGCAGATACCTTGTCATGTATTAGATGTCTCATTTCTTGTTTGCTTTCATTGTCGAGTGAGTTTTCTGCTGTCTCAAATGGCATGTTTCGGTTTCTTTCCGCTTCCTTGAAGTAATGTCCGTGTCTTTCACATGTTGATCGACATATAATTCTCTTCTTTAGTTTAAAAAAAAAAAATATGTCTTTCGCTTTGTTTATTTTCTTCTTCTTCTTCTTCTTCTTCTTCTTCTTCTTCTTCTTCTTCTTCTTCTTCTTCTTCTTCTTCTTCTTCTCATTCTCCTCCTCCTCCTCCTCCTCCTCCTCCTCCTTCTTCTTCTTCTTCATCTTTTTCTTCTTTTTCTTTCTTTCTTTCTTTCTTTCTTTCTTTCTTTCTTTCTTTCTTTCTTTCTTTCTTTCTTTCTTTCTTTCTTTCTTTCTTTTCATTCTCTTCATTCCCAAGACAGACAGACAGACAGAGAGACAGACAGACAGACAGACAGACAGAGAGACAGACAGATAGACACAGACAGACAGACAGACAGACAGACAGACAGACAGACAGACAGACAGACAGACAGACAGACAGACAGACAGAAGAAAAAGAAGAGGAGGAAAAGAAAGAAAGAAAGAAAGACAGAAAGAAAGAATATACGAATGTTTTCATGATGTTAATGACCCATTGTAACTTTTATGTTTCGTTGCGTTGCGTTTAATTGATTTATGTCTGTTTTTTTTTTGTGTGGATAAAACTAATGAACGTAAACTTGCCCAGGAATCACGAACAGCCGAAAAATGCTGAGGTTGACTGCTACATCCTATAAAGGATATGCAACTAACTAACTTTTTGTGTGAATAGCGGCACATTGGAACTAATCTTCGCCTCTATTGATTGACACTTACAGTAGTATGGGCAAACTTCGCGATCATCAGTGTACACTAAACGTTATACGACACCGGGATCTCTGACAAGCATCATCAAATGTCGACAGCACCTGGTTGATGGAACCAGTGCACTTTTCTCGTGTCTTCGGATCTTTACTTCTTTTCATACTTCTGTGTGTGGAAATGAATACAAGATCATGATTTTTTTTTTTTTTTGCAGACTAATGCTATTACCATGACCGATTGTAGGTTAGCATGGCCGAAAGGATAAGAACGCGTGTTCTTAAACATCCGGTGTGCTAATGCTGAGGTAAGGGGTTCAACCCTTACACCGGACAGTTGGACTAAAATGTTGACTTATCGTTCTTGACTTGGGGACATACATTACAAGTACCTATGAAGTCGGAGTGGGTTCGCCTGATGGCGAGGGAGATTGTTAATAGAGAAAGCTAATCCACACCCTAAATTCAGTCCATCACTACTAGAAATAGTTTGTATGGACTACGCTTGAGTTCAAAGCGAGCTAGCGAAAAAAAAACATCATGACCGATTGAGAAGTGTCTCAATCTCTCACCATTTCTCTTGCGTATGTAAAGCATGAATAAAATTAATGGAACTGTGGCAAAGCTGTGAAAATGTAAACAATATAAAATGACACAAACTAATGTAGCTTTACAGAATATAATTACGAAAATCACAGGAGGTTGCGGCGACTAGCCTTCATCAGCAAACAAATACATATACAAATCACAACATATAATCATGGAGAAGACCCCCAATGATTACATAAAGGGTGGGAAGAATGAAAAGTTGAAAAAACATTACAACAAAAAAGAGAAAATGTAAAAAATATTGAAAAGAACAATGTTGCTACTCATTTCAGAATCCCGGGTTGTGATACTAACATGAATTTTACCCGGAAACTCTTATATAGACAGCGGTGGGAGTCTGTGGGGATCGGGGTAGGGGTTGGTATCGTTCAATGAGGAGGACCCCAGGTAAATGAGTGGAAGTGGTACATGTAAACAATGGGGGAGTGACGTAAGGTGGGAAACTGGAAGCAGTGGAGATGTGATGGTGGTCCGAAAGTAGTTTAGGTCATTGAAAAACATACTGACCAATAATTGCTAAT
>JACEFZ010013544.1:27500-32644 GCA_014155875.1 Cepaea nemoralis
CATACCCTCCCGATATTATTCATTTCTGACTTTACTTCTCTTCTCCATGGAATTTTAGATCTCCTATAGTTCTGTTCGCCAGAGGATTACGGACAAATGCCTGTCTAGTTATCCTACTCTCAGGTTTTCTCAGTGTACGTACTATTCAGCACCAGCCTCTTTTCTTCTCCTCTTGGTTCACAGGCATCTGTCTGGTTCTCTCAATGAGCTCCCATGTTGGTGATTCTGTCCTACCATTTTATTTCTTCTATTTTGCGCATGCACCAAGTAGTGAATGTTTGTAGTTCATGTGGTCAACAAACATGGCCAATTGTAACCGGGTGTAATAAAAGCTCTTGTCAAACAGCAGCCAAACACTTGCTGCAGGAGTGTCCAAAAGGCGATGAACTGAGACAACTATTTTGATTAACACCGGCTCCATTTGACCCAGTTGACACTGGCTCCATCTCTATGGAGATGTCAACAAGCTTAATTTGACAGCTGCTTTTTGTTTTGTTTTTTTAATTGTAGCACTTATTCATACTGACATCTGAATGTATATGTAGAAGTGAAGAAAGAAGAAAATAAAGTATGACAGTCGTATTTATCATGTCTTTCAACTATCATCTACTGCCTATAGTACAGTGGTACCTCGGGTTACGAACAATTCGGGTTACGAACAACAACTTCGAACAATATTAGTCTCGGGTAACGAATAGTGCATCGGCTTACGAACGAAGGTGAGAGAGAGAGAACGAACGAACGAACAGACTTTATTTTCAAAGGGTAACAAATTGGGCACGCAGGCCCGTCTTACATTCGGCCCTTCCAATCACTCATCTTTCTTTCATCAACAGTGCATAGGAAAAAAACATTGTCACATTAATTTTGTAAACATAAACAATGCATATTACTATGTTATGAGACACATCCACCACCCACCCGCACATCCCTCATTCACTCCAACTCCCCCACCCAACTACACACACATACAATACATTCCCCACCCATCCACCACATCCCTACACCTACACATCTCCCCACCCACACACATATCTCACCCACCACACATCCCATCCACCCACACCCCAAGCACACATACATTCAATAACCCACACATCCCCCACATACACACATCTCCCCACCCACTCACATATCCTCTACCCGTCCCATTTCCCACCAACAATCACTCACCCAATATCCTCCTCCACCCACACACCTCCAACCACCCAGCCAAACACACATTCTTCAGCCACACACACATCTCCCAGTCAACTCACATATTCCGCACCTACCCACACACAAATACCGCACTCACCCACATAATATCCCATCTCCCCCAGCCTACTCACAGATCCCGAGCCCACAACTATAAACATCCCCCACCATCTCCTAACCTGCACACACTCACCCACCCACATATCCTCTACCCACCCACACATCCTCTATCCACCTATCCCCCAACCAAACATCCCTTAACCACACACCCTTACTCATATACAATCACCCACCCACACATCCTCTACCCAACCACCCATCCTCCATCCACCCATTCCCCCAGCCACACATCCCTTAACCACACACTCCTACCCATATACACACACATCCCCACCCACGCACAATCTCCCCACCCATACAAACATCCCTCGCACACATCCCCACCCACCAACACATTCCCCATTCACAAACACACACCTCCCATCCACGCACACACAACCCACACACACATCCCCAACTCATACATTAATCCCCTCACACATCTCTAGACACACGTACGTATCCCTCAACCACTAACACCCACACATCCCTTACCCACTCATCAACACATACATCTCCTTTCTACCCACCCACACTCACACATCCCAACCACCCATCTAAGCACACATCCCCCACCCTCACACACATCCTTCACCCACCCGCAAACCCAACCACACCTTCACCCACCCACACAAACATCATTTATCCACACCCAGCTCCCCTACCACACAACACCACACCCACACACATCCCAAAGACACATCCCACACACACATCTATCCACACATCTCCTACCCATCCACACATCCCCCAACTACAATCACCCTCACTACCCACACATACATCCTCCATCCAGCCACACACCCCCCACCCAGCCAGACATATCCCCCACCCACACACACATCTCCAAATCCATCACCCACACCCATCACACACCCCTCCCCCAACCCACACACATCCCCCACACACATTCACCCACACATCTCTCACCCACACACACTCCCCACCCATCTACCCAAACATCCCACACCCATACACATCCCTCACCCACACACACATCCCCAAACCCACAACTACCCCCACCTGCACACATCTCCCACCCACCACATATCCCCACACCCACATCTCCCCACCCACACATATACCCCCACCCATCCCATAACCCACCATCAATCATCCACCAACATATCCTCCTCCACCCACTCACCCACAACCACCTAGACAAACACACATCCCCACCCACAAACACATCTCCCCATACACCCGTACATCTCGCACGCATCCACACACAAATCCCCCGCCCAACCACACACAAATCCCCACCCACCCACACAATCCCACCCCGCCCACCCACACATCCTGAGCCCACCCACACACATCACGAATCCACCCACACACACATCCCCCCATCCCCCAACCTACTATTATGATCAAACTCCCACACTTTACACGAGAGAGAGAGAGAGAGAGAGAGAGAGAGAGAGAGAGAGAGAGAGAGAGAGAGAGAGAGAGAGAGAGAGAGAGAGAGCGCGCGAGAGCGCAAGGTTTAACGTTGGAGACAAACGATCCCGTACAGTACAAACGAAGGCCACGCAGTACTAACATCGCTTAGCGCTAGCCTAGTAGCCTAGTTTTGCACGCGTGCGCAGCTTCGCTTTCCTTGGCCTTACTACACAGCAGTAAAAGATTTCTTAGTAGTGGCTCTGTGTTCAGTTTATCTCTTTCATTATTTTCTTTGTTAATCCCATGAATTATGAGTTCGAAGAACGGTAGTGGTGCTGCTAGGAAGCAGTAACGTACAACAGTGGAGATAAAGAAGAAAATAATTATAAAACGTGAAAATATCGTTCGTGTGTGTGACAGGATTAGAGGCAGATGCAGCAGTTGTAGTGGATGAGATTATGTCCTTGGGCAAATATATTTGCCTGGAAGTCGATGGCATCGACTTGGAGGAGCTGATTGAGGACCACAATGGAGATCTCAATACAGATAAGCTTGTGGATCTTCAGAATGAACAGCTAAAGCCATTAAAGGAGGAGCAGTCGTCCGATGATGAGGAACCAGTGACCAATTCAACTGCCAGGATAAAAAAAAAATTGCAGCAAGTGGGCAGATGTCGAAGACTTCTTTGGGAACCATCATCCAAACAAACTTGTTGCTAACAAGCCCTAAGCTCCTATATGTGATGAATGATAACGCGATGGCCCACTTCAGAAAGATTCTCCAGCAAAGGAAGCGACAAATTTCCCTTGATAGTTTCTTGGTGCAGAAAGATTCTCAGTCGGCTGCCAAGAAATAGCGACAAAAAACTCCTGAAACTAATGATTCAGAATAGCAAAGAGAGTGACAAAGTTCCCATGATCGTTTTCTTGGTAAGATAGATAGACTAAATCTTTTTTTTTAAATTTTACATTTAATTTATTTGGTTGTTTTCTTTCTCTTTATTTAATGCGTGAAGTACACGTATTCTTTGCGTTTTGTCAGGTAAACGACCGGTTGTTAATAAAATAGAACGATTCTTTCATCTTGAAACGGATTGTCTCTACTTCATTGATTTCAATGTTTCGGGTTACGAACGTTTCGGGTTACGAACCGAGTTCTGGAACGAATTAAGTTCATTACCTGAGGTACCACTGTACCTTGCAGTATAGGGCCGGGGTGGGGGGTGGGTGGGGGGGGGGGGGGACTGTCTTGAGCCTGAGAAATTAAGGCCGCCTGGCTAGTGCAGTCGCCGCGACCCGTGCAGGTTAGGATTTTCTGTTTGCCCGAGGTCTCAACCATTCCGCCAGCTCTCCATCCAAACGGCTTATTAAAAAAAAAAAAAAATTGAAAACGGAAACTAATAGAAAAACGAAGAATTATAATTTTAGCGTAGACTCTTCTTGTACTCCATTTCGTATGGCGTTGGTGTCATGTCTGTCTACAACCTTCTGTCTCGTGTACTGCCAATCCTCTTATAGCAATGCCGTGTGGCGCTGGTGATCATGTCTGTCCCCAGTCCCCTATCTCGTGTGCTGTCAATCAGCACGATCCTCCATGCCATGATGTCATACTGTCCAGCGCTTCTCTCTTGGTCCCCTCTTGCCTTTCTTCCCCTCCAACATTCCCGTTGTGACCATTCTGACTACACTCAGTCAGTTACAGCGACCATTCTGACTACACTCAGTCAGTTACAGCGACCATTCTGACTACACTCAGTCAGTTACAGCGACCATTCTGAATACACTCAGTCAGTTACAGCGACCATTCTGAATACACTCAGTCAGTTACAGCCAGGAACAAGTAAACATAAATTATTGAAAGGACAAGGTCAGCATATCCGAATAAATAAGACCGCTTTGCGTTGGTTTTCATGCAATAGTATGAGTGCCGGTCGTTCAGAAAGCAATTTCAATCTACTAAATATAAACTTGCCAAGAAATCACGAACAGTCAAAAATGCTCGGGTTGACTGCGACGTCCTGTACAGGATATGCAACTAATCAAACCATTACATCCCCTGTTTCCGTCTTGCGCATCTCCGCGTAGACAGTTAAATCCTTTATCGGCTTGCCCGGCCTACTGTAGATGCACCTTTTAACTTCTCACGTATCCTCACGAATGCTTATAAAAACTATTAACACAATAACCAAAACATTGCTTCACAATGTGAAACATTCAATCCAGACATATTATCCCAAAGTCCCTTTCGGTGATGTTTACGTCGCCATCTTGGAATTTCTCAATGCCTTCTGTTGCCACTGATAACAGCAATATAGTTTTCAAAACTACGGAAAATAATTAACGCTTAATGTATAGCAGCATAGTAAGATCACCTAAGTCATTAACCTTTATGTGTAACAGCAGAAAAAACCAAATCCCCATCAATGTTAACCCCTTTCCTCTGTAACATAACTGTAAGCCATTAAA
>JACEFZ010013545.1:2500-43173 GCA_014155875.1 Cepaea nemoralis
GGTTTCTGCTTCCAGAGCTTATGGGATTCATCGCACAGTATGATTCACATTCTTTCTATAACCGATTTTATTGCACCAATCTATGACATGACCCGAAGGTGCGGTGGCACGCCTGCTGCCTGCCGGCCAGCTGGCCATGTGTTTGAATCCCCGTTGAAACAAGGGGTTAAAAATATATTTGGACTCCTAGGTCGAGGCAGCTTAGAATAGTCACCAGGAAAAGATGTTGGAAGTGAAGACGGCCGGCGTGACACTGACCACACTACCTGTCCAGCTGCCACTGGTTCTTAAACATATGTGACTAGAAAACCAATTTGGCCCAATGGATAAGATCCATACCATTAATTCATCATGTGCCATGCCGGTAAGCGTGGGCGGTCATGTTCTGCCATCTCACTCGATCACCAGAGTCGTGGATCAGCTTCCGTGTTTCTGACTCAACCATGTCACAAGGCCAAGCCATCCAGGTACTTGCTTCTAGGATCTTCCCCTTGGTCTGTTCCCCTCGATCTTACCAGTCGTCACCAAGTTCTCCAATCATTTCTTCTCATAACATGCCCAAAAAATTTTGACTGTCTACGTCTAATGTCTCTAATCAGTTTACGATCTTCATTTGTTTCTTGAAGAACTTGTTCATTGGTCTTTCTGGCTGTCCATGGTATTCTTTGCATTTTCCTCAGAAACCACATTTCTACAGCCATCAGATGTTTTTCAGCCTGACTGCTCATTGTCCAAGCTTCACATCCATATAAAGTACAAGGTTCTATGTATAGCATCTCAACACTCTTTTTCTCGTTTCAATTTGACATCTTTTTATTGGTCAGTATGTTTTTCCTCTTGCTAAAGGCTACTTTTGCCATGGCGATTCTTGTTCTAATCTCTTCAAGGCATCTCCCATAAGATGTTATTACTGTTCCGAGATAATTGTACCTATTCACTTGTTGAAGAATATTCCCATTTACTTGTATATTACATTGTGGTACTTCGTTCTTCCTAGTGACGACCATAATCTGTGTCTTTTTACAATTTAATTCTAACCCTAGTTGTTCACTGTGTGTAACAACCGCATCTACTAAATTGTCATGACACCACGAAGCAGGCTATATTCGAACTTACAAATTGTTTGCAACCAAGGAGCACATCCCGTCAGATCAAAGGCGCCGCTGGTCTATGATGATTCCGCGGAGACACGGGAAAAGAATTTCCCCGTTGCCTTAAAGCAGACTCAAGATGAAAGGGAAAACGCCGCCATGATTTGGTTGCCACATGTTGTTGACAGGAGAATGACGTCACGAGGTAAATCCCAGAATATATAAAAACAAGCTTGTTGTCGGGAGTTCACAATACAGTTAACCTAGGCTCAAGTGTTGAATAGCTCAGTGCTCGTAGTGAAAAGAATCCCGCATGTTTCTATCAGTATTTGAGAATAAAACATGTGTCCTTCATGGCATTTTGGAGATTCAATTCGGACTGTGAGCTAGGAATTGATAGGGTATCTACACTTAGCATTTAAATGTTAATAATGTAGAATAGTAAGATGATAGTGAAGTCTAGACCTTTAACGTAGTAGTTGCTTTGTAGTCAAGTATAAAGACCGTGTCGGCGACAATAGACAGTCGCAGTGTTAAACTAACTAGTGTGAGATGTAAAATAGCTCAGCTAGTTGAGGATAGTGAATGGGGATGATATTTAGTGTGATTGGGAATTGGGGGGGGGGGGGGGGGGGGAATAGAGGAAATGTCCAAGTGGAATTCCAGTGGAATTCTACTGGGGTTCTACACTTCGTATATGGGTATTTCCTTGTCTTGCCCTAACTCAGGCCAGGGGAAGGAGCTCTTCTGACATGACAGATATTGGTCCACTGTCATGGATCTGAGTAGAATGTAGGCCCACACTCATCTAATAGGAGTCAGTGGCAGATTGCCCTCACCGAGTCTGTTATCTCTTTCACAGGTTCCGTTCGGGTTTTCAAAGAAAAGATGCTGAATCGTTTGTATCATGGAGAACTTGGTACGAGGAGATCTGTTCAGTGGCCTGTGCATTTGGCCCACGAGAAAAGGGTTTATGATGTCACACCACGGGTGTAAGAACAATATCGTGTTGATTATTTATGATGTCACACCACGGGTGTAAGAAACAATATCGTGTTTGATTATTTATGATGTCACACCACCCGTGTAAGAACAATATCGTGTTTGATTATCACAATACAAGTGAACTAACATTAAAAGTGTTGAGTATCACACTGCAAGTGACATCACATTAGAGTTGAGTATCACACTACAAGTGACATAACAGTATAGTGTTGTAACATTTTCACACCACGAGTGAAATATTAATAAGAATAAATCCAAAGAACGAGAACAGTGTAACAGTGCAAACGGTAGGACTTGTAAGGATGAGTCATTTAATCCAGGAACCGTGTTACTTGTTTTCAATAGGCAGGGATAGTTTATGGTTCGGAACCATGTAGACATTTATTAACAGGGTGTATGATCACTGCAGATCATTATCGGACTAAATTCGTGATTGGTGATCAGGTATCTGGCTTATCAAAAGGGGCTACCGGAGAGAGTCAACATCGCACAAGAGGGACACGGCGTGTGGTGAGGTTTTTGTTTACTGACCCGTGATGATGTGGTGTAACTCGTACAATGATGATCAGACTGTGGTCCGGAGCTTCGTGTCTAATGTCTACATATACACCTAGAATATGCGAACACACATTCTACACATTACACCCACAACACAACACACTTCTCTCACATATACTCTTAGCTTTAATAAAATTTCTTGTATTTATTTGTTGAGGCTAGAGTTGTCAAGTATGTTATGTTGGGGAAGAATGAGAAGGGGGCATGATCCAGGGGTGAGCAAGAGTGAGAAGAGGTGGTCCTAGGGCTGAGGGAGTGTTGTGGACGGAGTCTGGTGGATATCTCCAGAATAGTGATATTGAAACTGGGAAAAAAATTTGGGTGTTGATTCCCCTCACTCCAGGGACGACACTATAGAAGTAATATCTCTCAAGACACTATAGTAGAGAGAGAGACTTATATTCACGACATAAATTTCGATAAGATCGCTCGTTCTTAAACATCTGGTGTTGTTGATTTCGAGGTAACGGGTTCAACTTCTACACCAGTCAGTTGGACTAAAATGAGCAGACAATCTGAAAAAAAAACATCTAATGACTGTGGAATTGTGGTCACTGAGGAAACTGCAAGGAATACCATTGACAGACAGAACAACCAATGACCACGTTCAACAAGAAGCATATGAAACCCGTAAACGGATTGGAGAAATTAGACGTAGAGAGTCACAATTTTTGGTCACGCAATGAGAGAAATAAATAGGAAAAGTTGATGACAATTGGCAGATTGAGGGGGAAAGAACAAGGGGAAGGTAGAGAAGTAGTTACCTTGATGGGTTGACCACGTGGTATGGTCGGTCGAGACAAGAAAACATAGCTGATACACGACTCTGGTGATCGTGTGAGACGGCGAAACCGACCGCCCAAGTTTATTGGCATGGAACATGAGGATGATGATAAATATTGATATGGTCCCTCTTTGTGTAAACTGTGAACACGTTTGTTCAATTAGAAATATAGCTTACAGAAAAAAAAACAATTCATTTGATCTGTCTTAAAAAAGTATTAAAGTCGAGATGATCGTCTTCATTGCATCGGGTGTTATCCCATATGGCTCGGTCTCTTTCTGCAGGATGACCTGCCGAAAAATTCGCACAGAGCACGAACTTCGTAGCTCCAGCGACGAACCTCAGGAGTCTTCGTGAAAATGCACATGTGAACCAAAATCGTAGCCCGGAATCGAACCCACAACTTTGAGAGCACGAGGCAGACGGCTTGGCCACTTCGCCACGGAGGTTCCCGAACTTTGTTCTGTAAGAAATGTAATTGACAGACATAATAAGTCCGTTTGTTCAGATTTAGAATGAGCCCCTTTATTCTATAAACATGTGAATTACAGACATAGCGTGAGAGCATTTCTTTATATAAGACATTTACGCTGTAACGTGTAACGTGAGTGAATTCAGTATAGTAGAAATGTTACTGACAGACATAGAGCGGATGAATTTGTTATGTAAGAAATGTAGCAGACAGACACAGAGTAAGTGTATTTGTTCTATAATCATGCAGTTGAGAAGCATATAATGAATTCGCTTGTTCTATTGCAAATGTAGCCTAGATACGATAACCTAGCCACATACGAGGAGCGTTCAGAAATTAACGCAGCAGGTCGCTTTTCTCAGGAGCTGTTTATTAAATAAAAACTTGCAATTTACACACAATAATCATGGATATGTCATTTCGATTCGATTCGATTTCACCATTACCCCTACCCCGTTCAACCTCAAGGAGAAGTTATAGTAGGGTCCATCACCGGTTCAGAATGATAGTCCTGTGGCTAGAAAGCCACCAAGCAGCTGAATATGGTTTAACCCTTACAGTCTTATAAATCCGAAGGTGACTGTTGTCCACATGAGGTAATAGACACAGTAGTATGTCATATAAACATAGGTATTATTCAACATAATCCCCATCAACTTTTACAGGTTATGCCAGTACGAAACAAGCGCATGTATTCTTTGCCCGTACCATATCTTGTCTTGACCATGTAGCCATGTTATCGTTGCATGAATCTTTCCTTCATCATTTCCAAACTTTGTCCCACGGAGTGCATCTTTAAGTGTATCAGATAGATGGAAACCATCGGGTGCCAAATCAGGACTATAGGGTGGATGGGGTAGTATCGCCCAAAGCAATTAGGTGATTGCTTCCCGTGTTGTCAAACTTGTGTGAGGGTGTCATGGAGAAGCAGGTCTGCTAGATTCGTATGCGGCCAAACTCTGCGAAAACGTTGATTGAAGTTTTTCAATGTCCAAATGTAAGCTTGCGAATTGATTGTCTCTCCTCTTGGAATAACATCCACAAGAATCACACCTTCAATCTGCTAAAAGACAGTGATCACGACCTATCCATCTGAAGAAGTTATCTTGAATTTCTTTCTCCGTGGTGATTGCAGATGATGCCACTCCATTGACTGTCTTTTTGTTTCAGGTTAAAAATTATGTTCTCAGGTTCCGTCAGATGTAACGATGTTAGCAAAAACGTTCTCTACATCAGTATTGAAATGCCCCAACAATTCAGAAGAAATTGCTTTCCTTTGCAATCGGCGGTCATTTTTAAGACTTCGAGGAACCCATCTTGTGCAAACCTAAGAAAATCCCAGAGATTTTATAACTGCATCTGCACTACCATTGCTGACTGACAGCTGTAAGGCCAATTGTTCAGAAACTATGTCAATTTTAAATTTGCCTCTATGCGAATTCGAACAAATAACTACCAGTCTAGCAGGTAAACTTATTAGCCATTGCGCTACCAGAGTCCCAAGAGACATGCACTCTTAGTTAATATAGTCTGCGCTACATGTAATTGAGAGTCACGTATCCATCCATTGGCACCTTGCCGTCTTGACAGACGATAGTTTGTGCTCTAAAAAGGCATAATAACTTTTAACTATGGCGGTAGCGAGTGTGACTGATAAGGCCAATTTGCGCTGTAAATGTCCGTTCACAGTGGGTGCATGTGAACACGTGGTCATTTCCACCATCATGCACCATCTTACGTCTCAAACGCTTGGTGTGTGACTTTTCTGCAATAATTTTCTCCTTTGACTTTATTCCATTTCTGATATTTGCCCTCCATGCAACACGTTCAGCGGCGACTTGCTCCCAATGTGCATTATCAATGCCTGTATCAATCATGTCCCGCTTACACACATCTTTGTATCGTAGTAGAGGCCGACCCTGAGATCTCTTACCCATCTGTAATTCACCAAAAAAGATATCCTTTGGTATTCTACCATCATCCATCCTCCTAAGATGTCCTATCCATCTAAGTCTACGAAGACTGAGCATGGAATAAACTGTCACACAACCTGATCTTTCCAATACTTCAGTATTTGTGATTTTGTCTTGCCACTTAATACCAAGAATTCTTCGCAGACACCGCATATGAAAGCTGTTTAAATTGTTCTCTTGGTGTGAGTAAGTTGTCCAGGTTTCACTGCCATAGAGAAGAGTACTAAGGACACAGGCTTGATAGACAAGGACTTTTGTTTTGGCAGTAAGCTTCCTGTTCTCCCAGACTCTTTTTCTTAACCTGTTCATTGTTGTTGCTGCCTTACCAATCCGGATGTTGATTTCCTGATCTAGGGATAATTTGCTATTTACCACTGATCCTAGATATGTAAAATGGTCTACTATCTCTAGTTCGGCGTCGTCAATAAAGATTGATGGTACCCCATGTGCACCTTGTGACATAATCTGTGTCTTCTTTTTGCTAATTGTTAAACCAAATTCAGAACAAGCATTGGAGAATGCAGATAGTAGACATTGCAATTCTTCCTCAGAGTGGGTCGTAACTGCAGCATCATCTGCAAAAAGCAACTCTCTGATTAGTACCCTCCTAATTTTGGTCTTAGCCTTCAATCTCTGAGCATTGTAGAGGCCGCCATCTGAGCGTGAGTGAATGTATATACCACCATCCTGATCACGAAATGCATATTTCAGTAGAAGTGAAAAGTATATTCCAAAGAGGGTGGGAGCTAGTACACAACCTTGCTTAACTCCACTCTTGATTTCAAATTCTTCAGAAGTTGCACCATCAAACTTGATTATACCCTTCATGCCTGTGTGGAACGATTCCACAATGGACAGAAGAGTTGGTGGGCAGCCAATCTTCTTTAGTGCCTTGAACAGACCCTCACGACTGACCAAATCAAATGCCTTTGTGAGGTCGATGAAGGCAATAAACAGTGGTTGATTCTGTTCACGGCATTTTTCTTGCATTTGTCGCAATGAGAATATCATATCAGTGGTAGACCGGTTCTGTCGAAAGCCACACTGTGATTCGGGGTAGACTTGATCTCCTAGGACTTGAAGTCTGCGCAGAACAATTCTGGCAAATACTTTTCCAACAATACACAGAAGTGAGATACCCCTATAGTTGTTACAGTCGCTCCGATCACCCTTGTTCTTGTACAGCGTTATGATGTTTGAATCTTTGAAATCCTGTGGGGACTTGTCCTTCACGCCAGCATAGCTCTATTAGCTGGTGGATCTGTAGAGTGAGTGTGTCTTGCCCACTCCTGATAACCTCTATTGGAATCCTATCCTTACCTGGAGCCTTGCCAGATGCAAGTTCATTTATAGCACACTTAACTTCTGTTATGGTGGGAAGTGTGTCCAGGTGGTCAAGAGTTGGTAGAGCCTCTATGGCGTTAGGGCATCATCCGCTAGTTTGGTCTCACTTGAGTAAAGCTCCAAATAGTGCTCTACCCATCTGTCCATCTGCTGTTTCTTATCAGTGATGACTTCTCCAGTCAAGGTTTTCAGCGGTGCACTTCTTTTGATCACTGGACCACAGGCTTTCTTTATTCCTTCATACATGCTTCTTATGTCTCCCTTATCACTTGCGATTTGAATGGACTCACATAACTTGATCCAATAATCATTTGCACACTGCCTGGCAGCCTTTTTGCACATCCTTCCTAGCTTGCCTTAGCTCACTCAGAGTGTTACGCGTTGGTCTTTCCTTGTTTCTTAAGAGAGCTTTCTTCTTCTTATCAATCAAGGGCTGCAGAGTCTCGCTGTTGGCCGCAATACCAGTCCTGCCTCTTATGATCCACAGTGCCGTAAACCCCTACGGCAGTTTTATAAAGAGTTTCCTTAATTTGACCCCACTTTTCATTTACTGTACAATTTTCTGGTGTATCAGTGAAAGCGTCTTCAAGTTGCTGTTGAAACTGAAAGCACTTTTCCGGATCATGAGTGTTAATAATATTAATCCTGGGGCAGATTTGTGTTTAGCTGTGTAGATTCTCTTTGGTCTCAGTCTAACTCTTGCAACAACCAAAGAATGATCTGTATCACAGTCAGCACTGTGGTAACTACGAGTCAATGATATATGGTTCAGATGTTGTCTCCGTGTGATGATGAAGTCCAGCTGGTGCCAATGGCCGGATCTTGGATGTGTCCATGTGACCTTATGCATCTCTTTTGTTTTAAAAAAAGAGTTTGTAATACATAGGTTCTCTCCATAGCACAAAGCCTGGGCTAAAATATAGAGATCATGTGTTGCCCATGCAGCATGATCCCTCTCTCGGCCTGCCTAGTTCACTCCAGAGGAAAGGTAACACCCCTACATCTGGAACAAGACAAGCTGCAGAAGCTGCCGGATCAGCAAAGCAATGCTCAACTGTCCGCCTGTCGGAGCTTCGATCCTAGACCAGTCGCCAACCAAGGCTTCAGGGCCTGGTCTGCCCTGCCATGACAATTGTGTCTTTAGCTTGCATTTCCTCGCACCAGGGTAAGGCTTGTACCCTCCCAATTGTGCTCTTCCGCCCGAAGCCGTTGGCACAATGTGGGGTGTCGGGTTTGGTAAGCGCCGCCCAACGTTCGGCGCTAACAGAAACCAGGTAGTACCGTCTACTGTTATACGGTAGCTCAGTCATATCTGACTAAGACCTGACTAAAACGTATAACGAGTTAATATTTTCTATAGGAATTGCAGCTGATACACTTATAGATAAGGAAAACAAGGGACACTGTTGCAGAGTGTTTGGTATATGGTGCTCGCCGCGTAGTATAGACCCGTTGGCAGTAAATGGTGATGCCGTCAATGTAGATGTCCTACGAATGTGTGTTCTCATGTAAACTTCTCGCAGGAAAGAAGGGTTGTAATTACGTCCCAATAATGATATTGGCTTTTTTGTTTAAAAACTGAATAGAGTCTTAAAGAACTAGTCAACTATTGAAATGCACAGAATTAATCACAAATATTGCATATTATCACAAGAAAGACGGAAACTGTGATAACTGGCAGGGCATATAAAAAGTCTGCCTTGAAAACATGAATTAATGCATTTAAACACAGAAGCCACACATTATGTGTTGCATGATTTATTGCCGGACATATTTCGCTGCATTTCATATTGTGCATACTGTAGAGTTATACATCATTTGAAGTGAATAACTTTATAATATATTGGATGAAATACTCAAAACACATAGTTACAAAATGGTTTCGAATAGTGAGCAATTGTTATCGGCACAGTAATTTCAAATTCAAAGCGAAGTCTTCCTGTTTGCACAAAACTGGCTGCAAGCGTCTAATTGCTTGCGCCTCGCTATAATTGAGCAATCGTTTATTGTTCGTCGAATACATTAAACGAAATTCTTTTCCTTTGTTATCTTTATGACCATAGTTTAAATCTGATATCAATGAACAAATGTATAAACAAGTCATAGTTATTTCTCAACACATATGTTTCAAACCTATACGATAATAGAAATAACCAACTGTGTATTGCAAACCTGCACATTATCGTAGGGGAAAATCAATCACTCTATCCATTAATTATTGGAGTTAACAAGTGTTCTATACAATCTACAGTGTTACATAACGCACATAAATGAACTTTGCACGTTCACCTGTAAAAGAGTCAGTATGGCCGAGGTGTTTAACATGTTCGCTCTTAAGCTTCCAGTGCTCTGTCGCCTAGGTAGTGGAATTTTTCCACGCACCGCTCAGTTGGACTTACACGTTGACCTCTCGTTAGAAATCAATGGCAAACTGCAGAACGTATAATTGCCTAGAAAATCAAACGGGTTATTTACAACGTCTTGCTAAGGAAACGCAATAATTTAAACATAAACACACACACACACACACACACACAGACACACACACACACGTTATACTTATGGGGGATTGACAAAAGTACAAGAGTGAAATAACAGGTCCAAAGATGGATACTGGATAAAGGATATCAAAATGCAGTGCTGGAGAGAAAAAAAGACACTTAGAAATTATTTGTAGTCGAACATCGTTAGGCAGATAACTACTGATGTGATCTGATCTGAGATAATTTACAAGAGGTGTTTCCATCAAGCTAAAGTCACAGCCTTTGTTCCTAAAGAATTATATTTGAGCTACCTAAACAATTATTATAAGATACATCAATATAGAAACGCCACAAATGTTGGAGAATCCCTGAGAAACAACACGAGACATACTTTTACAGATATTGCTTGGCACTCATAGAAGTAGAAAACAGACGGTTAGATTAGAGGAAATACACGATGGTATGAACATTACATGTTACAATGGAGACACCGGGCATTGAACTTTCCGGTTCCAAATGACTACAGCGGCTCAGTGAATGAAGAAATTCACTTCGACCAACAGCCAACTATTTTGATTTGTATTTTGTCTAGTGTGTACTCTAATCGCTAAGAACCATCAGTAGAAGAAAACAAAGAGCAGGAAAATACATGCCATGTGAATCAGTAAACTTAAAAAACCTTAAAGACGAGGCAGTAAATGAAAATTATGACAAAGAACTAACTGAACTCTTTGAAAAGTTACCCACAGAGAGAAATACAGTGGAAGAAGAATGGGAGGTGTTCAAATCAAGCATTTTAAATACTGCAAAAATAACATGTGGAACCACGAAAAAACGCAAAACACGGATAAAGAAAATAACAAGTTGGTGGAATGCAGAAGTAAAGAAAGCTGTAAAAGACAAAAAGGAAAAAATATAAAAAGTGGTTGAAGAGCAAACTGTGAGCTGTGAGTTTCGTGGGAAATGCTTTTGAATCTGCCGGAGGTTTTTTGGAACGTGACTGCCTGTTCGGAGCGATGGCAGCTGGCTATGTCCCAGAGTTGACCGGTTTTTGACTTGTGCAGAAATGCGTAGCTGCTGGGCTTCTGGTTGACTGCCACTGCCATCGACGATAAACTGTATATTCGTGGACTGTGTGGGTGAACATCTAGGAAACATCCTGTCTTTTCCATTTTTCACATTGGGCAGTGGGGAGCGTTTTGTGTGATATTCACTGGCACAGGAACGGAGCATAATGGGGACGACCCGTTGCTGTGAAGTTGGAACCGCGAATAACTAACTAACAGGAATGCGGTTACATAGAATATAGAATAGCCGAGAAGACATGTGAATAGAATAGTAAAGAGGGAAAAACAAAAAGACTGAGAAGAGTATGGAGAAACCCTAAATAAAAACTACAAGGAGGCAACTAGAAACTTCTACAAAAAGATAGGTGCAATGCAAACCAGAGGAGAAACCTTTGACCCAACTGAAATAATTGACAGCGAAAATGGAGAACCAATAAGTGAACAAAGATGGAAGCAGTATTTTGAAGAACTTCTCAACATCCCATCAGATGTCACAGGAATTCAAGAGACCTAAACAAATGTCACCGAAGAACTAGAACCAGACATACTAAAAGAAGAAATTATAGAAGCCATCAGATTAGCCCCATTGAACAAATCACCAGGACAGGATGAAATACCAAATGAACTAATTAAAGCAGCAAGAGAAGTAGGAACAGTTTGGCTACATAGACTATTCAATCATGTTTGGATAGAACAACAGACACCGCGAGACTGGGGAAACGCCATAATTATCCCAATTTCGAAAAACAAAGGCAGCAAAAGAGACTGCACACAATACAGAGGCATTTCACTGTTGAGCCATACTGGGAAAATATTTTGCAAAATACTTGAAAAACGATTACGAACTGCTTTAGAACCCCAGCTAAGCGAAACACAACTTGGATTTAGGAAAAACAAAGGATGCACACATGCCATTTTTGCTCTTAGACAACTTATAGAAAAATCAATCGAATTCAATGAAACACTCTACTTAGCCTTTGTCGATCAAGAAAAGGCATTCGATAGAGTAGATAGAAACAAGCTGTGGGAAATGCTTAAACAATATGGAGTGAGTACACATCTAACAAACCTATGTAGAAGTTTATACAACAACAGTGAATGCATAGTGAGAGCAACTGGAGGACACTCAGAACCCTTCAGCCATAAGATCTGGAGTACGACAAGGTTGTGTCCTGTCCCCTCTCTTGTTCATAACATATATAGACAACATATGTAAAGAAACCAGCCAAGCAGAGACAGCAAGAATACCACATGACGAGAACACAGAAGAAGAACCATCTGCAAATCTAACCATTAGAGAACTCCTGTTTGCGGACGACCAAGCACTAATAGCAAAATCAGAAGCTGAATTACAAGACCACATGAATAGTCTAAACGAAATGTGTAGGGAACATAACATGAAAATTAGCACAAGCAAAACAGAGGTAATGACTATAACTAAAGAAGAACAAACAACAACAATTCACCTAAACGAACATCCCTTGAAACAAGTGAAGAGTTTCAAGTACCTAGGAAGTATAATATCATCAAATGGCAGATCAGAAGACGAGATCGAAAATAGGTGCAATAAGGCAAATCAACTCATTGGACAAATGGCACCAATACTAAAGAACAAACATGTATCAATAACTACTAAGAAAGCACTTTACAACACAATCTTCCTACCAACTCTATGCTACCAATGCCAAACCTGGACAATGACAGAAAAAGAGAAAAGAAAAATCACAACAACAGAAATGAGGTTCCTGAGAAGAATACTCAACGTATCAAGAAGAGATAAGATCAGAAATGAAGAAATCAGGACTAAAGTGGGGGTTAAAGCAGCACTAGATTTTATTAGAAAGCAGCAAGTCAATGGTTTGGCCATGCAAGTAGGTTACCAGTCAACAGCATACCACAACAAGCAATGATGTACAGACCAGATGGAAACAGAGGAAGAGGCCGACCACGTAAACGTTGGACGGAGGGAATAGCAGAGTCCATGGGAATATCGATATATGAAGCCCATAATCGGGCACTCTCACGAAGTTTATACTTCACCTCGACACCGCAAGGTACAAGAGGAACATGATGAGATGAGATGAGTACTCTAATCTCTATTGTTTTCTTCGGCGTCTGTTATGGTAGTCAATTTCTATGCATGCATATTTTAATTATACAATAGCATTTTTCTTATCATTATTCACATAACGATTGTTATCAACATTTGTAACATGACACATCTGAGGATAAACCGTATCTTGCAAGTCAGGTGTGTACAGAATTAGCTTGTAATTTCCTTCAGCGTTATAACTCCCTCGGATGCCATTTGGCAGCTTCGATAAACACATCCGGCGAACAAAAGGAAAGAGCAATTTGGCATCAGTAACTTTCATACATCGTCTTCTAGAACAGTAACTAATGACCATACCAAACATCAGACATACAGCAACTCCAATTAAACCGTACCATTCAAAAGAGATATCATAAAATGAAAAACCATACCAATTACGCTGTTGTGCCTGTCTGACAGACGTTTGATTGGCTGCATTTGAATACAGTGTTTCTTAATGAAAATATGTTGCTGATACATTGGCGACAGTAACATTCATCATGGAAGAATTCAGATGACACTTGTCACTTTTTGGAGGGGGTAGGGAGTACATGATTGATGCGTACATCTGATTTCCTACCGCTAACCAAACATTGAATAATATGGAAATGACACCCCCACCAATAACCCCGTATTTGTTGGACCATGGAACAAGGGCGCAAAGTATAAATATGCCCAGAATAGGTACACCGCTTGCTCCAAGACAACTGTTCACGATATTAGACAGAGGTCCTTTCAAAGAGCTGGCCCAATAAGCAAGTCCTATAGTCAACACGCCATACCCAAACACAAGCACTTTCGTAATAAAAGTAACAGTAGTTTCCTCAATACTCTTCAGCGGTGTCTTTAATAGGTCCTCTACTGTGTTGGCTGGCAAAGAACTTATTCCTGTTGTTTGGGATTAAAATATCATCATAAATGTTATAGCCATAAATGTATTAAAAATAATATGCGATAACAAGTGTTGATAGAAACTTAATATAATAAACGTTAAGGTAGTTCTATAGCAGATATGGCCACTGGAGTGTTAAGTGTAAGGTGATCACTTATTCCAGGTCACTACTCATGAGGTGGGGTGGTCACCTCCCTTATTTATAAGCACACGGTAATGTGGCTTTATATGTAAACGATCAGTTTAATTACACACTCGGATAACTCCACGAGAAACCCACCATTCATGGATCACAAAACGAGGCTCTACGTTCAAGGCAGATATTTTATGTCATTACCTATTATCCGCCAGTCTCCTGGCCTAGAGTTTAAACGAGTTTCTCCGTAATTCCGTGTATCCACGTGGCGTAACACAGCGGGAGAGAATTGGTAGCGTTCTCGCCGCGTTGGTGACTTAGGGATAAGTGAGCAGGCCCTTCGGAAAGCAATAGCAAACTACTGAGCGTAATCTTGCCAAGAAATCAATGACAGCTGTAAAATGCTGATGTTGTCAGATGTAAAGGGATATGCGAAAAAAACAAACAACCTAGTATCCAGTTTTGTATCGGTTTTATAATTTCAGAAGTTAGCAATTGAAGCAGCCTGTTCATTCTATTCTCCTAGATCTATAACCTCAACAAGTATTGTTATTGTGTGCAACGTGCATATGGGTACACCATTTACTAACTTTCTCTAAGAGAGCAGGGTGTGCAATCAGCTACCATAGCATGCAAATGGAAGTTTACCGAGCTCGATTGTTTAGTTGTAACAGCCTACAGGCAGGAAGACACTAAAGCGATAACCAACACAGTGTAACAGCCTACAGGAAGACACTAAAGCGATAACCAACACAAAGCAAGCAGATTTAATGATGTATAAACTGTAAAGTATTTCTGAACAAATGATAGCATCAGATGGCGTGCTATTTCTTTGGTAGCACATTAAGAAAATACTGAAGCATGTTAGTGTGACAAAACGCCAGTGGCCCATGTCCTCATGCCTTCTTTGGGTTTGGGTAAACAGGGGGAAACAGCTTTCGGGAACCCTCAGTTCTCTTATTCGCTCAATCACCATGGAAGATAGTTCTTTGGGATACTTTAACAACACGATCTTTTTAATAGAACGATTAGATATATGTCTTGTCTTGGGGGAAAACCCGATAGGGCACCTTGCACCAAATACGCACTAATGCAAATTCTTAGGCCATCAATGTCGGTTTAATCACCTACCATATGTAGACTGCCTTATGTCTATTTGACACTTCAAAGAGTGCGACAGATGAAGCGCAGCATGCTACTGGCTGAATGAAAGGTAACAATGGGGTTTATTTAATACTGCTAGACCTTGATCTATAAAGCTAACTGGTTGTCTCGACTAGTGAGACGAATTGGCGAAACGGCAGTCTTGCCATATTGAGAGTGGGTTGACCGTTGGCCAATCTAGCTAAGCGTCTTCTTCTTGGCATTGCCTGGGAACGAATCTGAGCAATATAGCTTCCCAGATGATTTCGCTTGTTCTTGACAGCAGATGGGCGAGGGATATCTTTCCTCTACGGCTTGAACTCTGCATACTGTCATCTTTCATTGGAATATAATCATTATATAGCTACGGTATGCCGGAAGGAGGGAAGGGCTCCGTGGGGATGGGTTCCACCCATCTATGATCTATCTTCTTGAGCCGGAAGAGGGTATCCACTGGGCTATCTCTTTCATCTTTTAGCGGATAGGGTGGCCGGGTGAACTGAATAGTTACTGGTCGAAAAGATCATCTAGTTCTACGTGTAGGGTGAGGCACTGCCGGTACATTGCGGCGACAGCTCAGACAAGAGCAGCAGCCGGAAGGAGTAGTATCTTCTTTCCTATTCTTGCTAGGGATGGGGAACTACACTGCGTGCCATACAACCCCACTACTATAATATTAGTTAAGGGGGAGAAACACATATCACTACGCACACCACACCACAAGAGCTTTGTCGTGAGAAAGGCATGGTTTTCAAGTGAGAGGGAAGCGGGGAAACGAATGTGCCCAGTAATAATAAAGGCATGGTATGAGTGTGGAGAGTGAGTCTTGTATGCAACGAGTTCATAGGGTCAAACGACAAGACTTCGTCAAGCTGAAGGCCTAGTCTAGGAAAGATGCCGCCAATCCAGGACCTCTTGTCAGGTCAGGCCAATTCAATCAGGGCTACTAAATAGTTATATATCTATTACTATTAAAGATTTTGTGAATACAAATTGATAGGCTGAGACAATTAGAAGTCTCCTTGTAGACTGTACCTGAAGTTTAAGCTGGAGACTGTCACCAATATTTATCATCTCCAGGGTCCTTCTTTTGGAAGTAAGAACAGAGCTGAAGGTCTCAACAGGGCTCTACGCAGAAAGTATGTTTAAGACGATGCCATGTCAAGTTTTTGGCCATGCCAGGTCTAAGGGTATGATCTCTACGAGATAGAGCCACTGGTGACCTTGAAAGAATGACCATCAGCTGTACTGACACATCACCAGTCATCTCGATACGCTCCATCAGCTGTACTGACACATCACCAGTCATCTCGATACGCTAGGATCGAGTCCTTTTTTATTATTGGCTGGACCCCGCCAATCACTCAGACACACCCATTATTATATAAGAACTGTTCTCCATGATATTATTTCCTACCCGACATTATGCCAAGTGATTCCATGGCACTTCCCTAGAACATTTGATTACTATAGACTGTGGTCCATGGAAACTTGGAAGCTTGATTCTACAGCGGCCTGTTGTTCCTACAACCGATCGGGAAGGAGGATACTACCGAAGGACCTAATCGGTGAGGCAGATGTCGACTGACGGGACTTTGTAGTACTCTTCGGTCTATGAGGAAAATCCATGAGGCTCTGTGCCTGAACTTTATCCTTATTGTGTCTGTTTAGAACTATCTGTTTTAACTGCCTTAATGTTTTCCTGTGCTGTTCTTTATTAGGTTAATAAAATTACTTTCAAAGTTATTCTGACGGTCGCCATGTTATTTATGCCTCAGCCAGAAAGACACGTCAGGGAATAGGTCCCGAGGATCGAAAGAGAGAGTGACAGTGAGTCCGGGGAACGGAGGAGGGTTGGCAAGCAAAGACCTATCCCAGCCAGGGCGAAAGAATAATTTTGAAACATTGTGACATAGTTATTTGGGACCCTCCACGTAGCTTGTTACAGTTAGGGAAAGCAGTGACAAGAGGCAATGTGATCCCTTTTCATTTGGAGGGTAATAGACATGTCTGAATTACGGCATGTTAACGATACAATTGGGAATTAACATACCAATACATTTAGTGCAAGCTTAAAACGAAACAAACAACCGATATCTAAATGGAATAAACTAAAATTACTGACAGCATATAATACAAATATTTCAGGAGGTATATTTATCAATGGAGAGAAATGACAACAAGTGAGCAGTTCACTGCTGATTTATATTTTATTTGTATTTTGTTTCACCCGCTTTGAACCCAAGCACTTGCTACTATGTCCAGAGCAATCGACTTACTTTTGCATGTGAATTAGCTTTCCCTATTACCAGTGTCCCTCGCCATCAGGCGAACCCACTGAGACTTCTGAGGTACTTGTCGTTTACGTCCTCAATTCAAGGATGAGAAGTCAGAATATTAGTCAACTGATAGATGAAGATATTGAGGGTAGGTTCAAGCACGTAAGGACTAATAGATGCAATGATGATGATTGGTGACTAACTAACTAACTAACTAACTAACTAACTAATTAACTAACAAAAGACCTACTAACTAACTAACTAACTAACTAACTAACTAACTAATTACTAACAAAAGACTAACTAACTAACTAACTAACTAACAAAAGACTTACTAACTAACTAACTAACTAACTAACTAACTTACTAACTAACTAACTTACTAACTAACTAACAAAAGACTTACTAACTAACTAACTAACAAAAAACTAACTAACTAACTAACTAACTAATTAACTAACAAAAGACCTACTAACTAACTAACTAACTAACTAACTAACTAACTAACTAACTAACTAGATAACTAACTAACTAACTAATCAACCAATTAACTAACTAACTAACAAAAGAACTAACTAACTAACTAAATAACTAACTAACTAACTAATTAACTAACAAAAGACCTACTAACTATCTAACTAAATAACTAACTAACTAACTAATTAACTAACTAACTAACTAACTAATTAACTAACAAAAGACTTACTAATTAACTAACTAACTAACTAATTAACTAACAAAAGACCTACTAACTAACTAACTAACTAACTAACTAGATAACTAACTAACTAACTAGTCAACCAATTAACTAACAAAAGACCTACTAACTAACTAACTAACTAACTAACTAGCTAACTAACTAACTAACTAACTAACTAATTAACTAACAAAAGACCTACTAACTAACTAACTAACTAACTAATTAACTAACAAAAGACCTACTAACTAACTAACTAACTAACTAACTAACTAACTAACTAACTAACTAACTAGATAACTAACTAACTAACTAATCAACCAATTAACTAACTAACTAACAAAAGAACTAACTAACTAACTAACTAACTAACCCAACACATCTCAAGGCGTGTAATCTTCTTCTCTTCTTCTTCAGCGTTCCGAGCCATTGAGGTTCTTTGCTGCAGATACAATCCGCCTCCATTCGTCTCTCTGGTGGACCTTCTCTTGCCAGTCGTTGATTCCAAGTGCTTGTAGGTCTGTACATGTATTATCTCTCCACCGCCTTCTTGGTCTACCTCGGGGTCTACGGTCATTTATTTCCTGAGTGTAAGCGAGTTTTGTTTCCCTATTATTTTCCATTCTTTCTATATGCCCCAGCAATTGTAGTCTATTAGCCTTTATGATATCAATGACCAGCGGGGACTTTTACAGATCATAAATGTCTTTGTTACTTCTTCTTTTCCACTCTCCACTTTGTGTGTCCCTAATGGGTCCAAAGATGCGTCTTAAAATTTTGTTCTCAAATGTTTGTAACAAGGCTTCGTCTCCTTTCGTTGTACTCCAGGTTTCAGAGCCATACAGCACAACTGGTCTGATCAGTTTTTTGTACATTGTCAAGGCGTGTAATAGGTTCCTTTATTTTAAATAGTAATCACGTCTCCAATATGAGACGTTGAATTAAATATCGTATTTATCTTAACCTTCACCGTTTACTTACCCGATGAGAGTGTACTCAACGAGCCACTGAATATCATGGCTAAGTACAGTCCACCCATTCCTGGCAAATCTGTCAGTGCATGCATCACAAAATAAGGCGGCAGTTGGTTGGGGTTACTGATAATCCCGGCCTGTTGAACATGAAGCACAGACTATTGAAGGACTTTGAAGCTTCCGCTCCATGGCTGAAAGAAATGCCTGGACTAACCACTATGCAAAATAAGAACGTGCGTAGGGCATCGATGGAATTTTCCAAGTGACGGATCTAGCAAGGACAAGGATTCGTGTTGGTGAACTTATCAATACTTTGCAATTAGAAACAAAGTAGGAGAGAATCGCAATTTTAAGGCGATGCAGACCTAAAAAAATATCGATTTTTGGTCAGGTTGGCTATTTTTGGAATAGTTCATTTTTAAACACTTTAGCATGTCTTCTATCAGATTCAGCACTTGTTTTTCTTTGAAAACTGTTATTTTAATGCAATATTCATATTTTACTTAACCCACCCTAGGTGTAGAATTGTCTATTTATTGAAAATTGTAGCGAAATTGACGTTTTTTCAAACCACAGCAACGATATCTCGCCGACGCTCTATCCACGTGTGTCATACATCAATATAAAGGTCACGAACTCCCCTAATTGTTCGTTAAACTTCGGGTTCGTTTAATAGAGAGCTCTTCTGTGTACGACGGTTTCTTTCGAATCAATAATCTTCCGGAAACTCCCATATATGGAACACCTCGCCGAATGCGCAATCCCCGTTGGCGGAAACTGATCACGTAGGTTTCCAGGATGGCCGTTTTGTTGTGTTTTCGCTTGACAACTGATCCACACGCGAATTTAAAAATGTCTTGTTCCAAGAAATTTAACATACAATCATCTGCTCAACGTAAGAAATCACGCAGTCAATAACTGGCATATGCTCGTGAGCACAAAAAAGCCTACCAGAAATTAAACATTACAGAAAAGTCTGAATTTGACCCTAAGATAAGTGTTTTATTTTCATTCGAAAATCATTTGTTTTTCTCCTTTTTCTAATTTTGCCATTTTTTTTTTTTTTACGTGTTTTACTTTGTTTAAACGTGTCCTCTAAAAAGTACTGGAGAGTTTTGGTCAGAGACCATAACTTTATGAAGGGAAAATCCCAACTGCACCTCCCCGCGGTAGAGGATGGAAACACACTACGGTGTGGCTAACACAGCTCTGGGGACCGAGTATCCACCGGAATAAGTGGACAACTCTGCACCTGAGCAGGGCAGGGCACTCCACTTGTCCTTACAGTCGGAAATGGCTGTCAAAGGCAGAGGTAAAAGACCACCATGTGGATGTGGAAGGCAAGGGGAAACCACCACATTATCTTCCAAAGACTTCATCTTCTTCTTCTCTTCTTCTTCAGCGTTCCGAGCCATTGAGGTTCTTCATGGCAAAACATATATCAAAGTTAGTGAAGGACGTTAATGGCTGTCTTAGGGCATCCTCGTCCGGTAGAGACAGTCATGAGCCACAGGTGATTAAATATTATATAAGAATCCTCTGCTTGTAACGTACGTCATTAATATCTGCCATTTCAACGGTTTTGTGTCGCAATTAGAATTGGTTTGCAGAGATGCAATTTGGTATACACCTTCAAGAGATTATAATATTAAATTGATGCAAATTTAACTCTTCTATCTTTATTATTAGTTGAGATAATAATTGTGGTGCATAACTTTCGGACCGCCCTGGTATATGCAATACTTCAATATGGCGCGGAAGCCTGGACGATGAACAAGAAATTAGAAAGTTGAATAGAGCCCTGAAGAATATGTCGTATTTTGTGGAAACAAAAACAATCAAATAAAGAGGTTCTAGAAAAACTGGGAATGAAAATAGAGGCAAGTGAAATATTTCGGCCAAGTTAAAAGACACATTCTCATTTAAGCAAACTGGAGAGTAAGGTTGAAGGCATGCGAGCAAGAGGTAGACAACGATACAAGTGGTAAGAAAACATCAAGAGATGGACGAGCATCAATCTAACAGAATGTACATTCAGGACGAGAGATAGACAATGTTGGACATCCACTGCAGCCAACCTTCATTGTGGAGACGGCACCTGATTGATTGATTGATTGAACCTATATTTTTGTATGTACGTGAAACTTGGACACAAAGCACATATGCCAATAAACATCTCATGACAGTAGGAATGTAGTTACCATGGGAAATGTAAAGAAAACTATGCATGACCAGAATAACCAATAAGGCGATCCTTCAAGTAACGCAAAAACCGCTAATTGATTAGAGAAATAAGACACAGACAATCAAGCTTTATTGATCATATTATACAAATAAAATAACTGTAACATTTAGTGACGCTTGGCAAACTTACCGGGAAAAGAACAAGAGAAGATAAATAGATAAATATATGGATGGCGTGGGCACATGACATATGAATTGAACACAATTAGGTATATTTAGCTCCTGCGAAAAGAAGAGACATAATAGACAGAGACACAATGTACGTACCTTACAAAACACTCTATCTTAGGTGAAACTTATCCAACCAACCATAAACAAAAACAATCAATAAATATATAATACTGAAGTATTAAAATAAAATAATAAGTGTTACAGGACAATAAAGCACTGTCGACGTTTCGACCGTGCTAAATAAAAAGCCAAATAAACACAAAATAAAAATAAAGATACAACACAGCTTCTAGTTGGCAGGAAAGAAACAACAATGGTGGTGTGAACCGGTTCAGAAAGGCGCTCTTGGGCTACAGAAGTTTGTGTTTCCAAATGGTGTGCAAACAGTCGGATATGAATAAAATAAGGGAAAATAGCAAATTATACCGTGGCATCAACGACCGTATTGATTCCTGCTGGGTGAATGCAACCCAAAGAGTTTATTAATTGGCTTTCAATTTTAAGTCTAATGGAGTTGTTACAGAAGCAAGGTTTCAATGCAGTGACCCATACATCATCGATTCCATTGTGGTTAGAAGAATTAAAGTGGTTGGGGACAGGCTTTTCAGCGCCTTGATTAATGTCTCTAAGGTGTTCCCTAAAGCGGTCGGCAAGGCGTCTGCTAGTTTTACCACATGACATAATCGAGGCAACAACATAAATCTGATATGAGACTGGTGAACGTGTGAGATAGCGAACCATGACCGCCCACGCTTATCGGCGTGGTACATAATGATACTGACTCTATGATACTGATGGTAGCCTGGTTCCGGTCCATCACTTAATATCCAAACATGGACTTCGTTCTTTGATCCTTGTTCAAACAGCCAAGCTATATGACGGTGTCATAGCATGACCAGTTGTTGCATATTCTTAGACGTAAAGGGGAAAAGTAGAAATTAATAGACACGTTAGACTAGACAATATAACCACAGAAAGCTGTAGCGGCAACAGCTGGAATTGAACCTGCACATGGAAATGACGACATGACCTCGCTAGGGGAAGATATGTACTTCGTAGCCGCATATATCCATTTTCTGAGTTATTGGTTCTTTTGCCTTTAGGCTTGTCTGTTATTTCTTTATTTACCTCATCATGTATCAAATTGTATTAATCAGTATGTACTGGCCAAGGGGTTGACGACATTGTTCGTAATCCCGTATATCCACAAGGGAAAACAACAGCTGCGAGAATCGGCAGCGGTTCGCGCCGTGCTGGTAACTTACAAGGGTATGGAGCCGGTCGTTCAGAAAGCAATGGCAAACTACTGAACGTAAAAACTTGCCTTGTACATCAACAGCAGCTGAAAAATGCTGGTGTTGACTACAACGTCCTGTAAGGTAACAGCAACATTTTAAAAGTCAATTTGGGTGAATTTTTTCTTTTTGTGGATTTTTGGGGATTTTGCATAAATAAACTGCTCTTTTATGGTGTTTACATCAGGTGTTTCCATTCATGATTCCTTTATATTTGCCCATGTTTTCTTCTCTTTCATTTCTTGTTCCTAGAGCATAGTCACCCGCTATATTTTTAATTTGTTCCATTCCTACTTTTGCGTTTGAAACATAAAAGTAGTAATTTATTTTCTTGTAATTTTGTTCGAGACGCCGACATTTAATCTTCAACATTCATTTATGTGTATTTATTCTCCACTACTGAATGCTTATGGTGTATAGACGTATGCAATTTATATTTCTACTGGCTTGCCTTCGATTTTGACCATAACAACTGTCTCTATAATACGACTATAACCATCAATTGGTTTAGCCATTTTCTCATCAAACATTAATCCTACTCCTTATTTGTGTTTATCACCCTTGAGTATTACTGTGTTTTTGTCAGTTATTAATATTCCAGATTTTCAGGGTGTTGAGGGGTAGCTACAGGACATGTAGAGGACAAAGGACAGAATAGAGTTAGGACAACTAAGATAACGACATAGAGGTTATAGATAAGAACATTGAGAGTATAGCCGGTAGAGTAGAGACAGGACATAAGTGAGGACACCAGAGGGTCAGGAGACAGGACTTCTACAGGACAGAGATGAAGTGGAGACAGGACGTAGTAAGGGACACTATCGTGTATTAGACAGGGTAACGGTAGGACCAGACGATGTGATACAATGGGACCTCCGTACACGGGACACTGCCCTGAACGGATGAGATGTCAGTACACCCATTTATCTATCCTAGCACGGACAGTTTGCAGTACAACGTGACTGTTGAGATAGCACGGGGTTCACACAACGGCACGGGGTCTAGTGCAACTAGCCCAGCGGTTGAGCTGAGAATCGTCAGACGGGACTTGGGGACAGTTTCAGAGAGGACGTGTTTCTTTTGAGCAAATGCTTAATGATTGCGAGAGTACTAGTCTGAGTAGAGCGAGTATTGAAGTGTGAAACTATCGTGTGCTATTAGATTATGAAAGGCGGCATATGTATGTTCGTATGAGAATTACCGCCTGTATTTATTGTGTGATGATATCAGGTTCGCCTGGAAATAAATGATGGAAAATTACCATACGTTTTCTTTGAGTGCGTATGAAGAAGCTGAGTGCCTGTGAGTGAAGCGAAGACGTTGACAGGCAGCTTATTATGGTGTCAGAAGTTCACAATTGAACCCAGCGCTTGTGTGTGGAAGAGCTTTACTAGTCACGACCTATTTGCGTGTGAAAGAGTGTAACTAGTTTACTAATGACGCCCGTGTGTAAGAACGAAGGAGGTAAAGTGTAAATAGCTTTACTACAGCTCTATTTGCGATTGATTCCATCGCCCAAGTGTGTGAGCTGTGAAAGTTACTGAATGTGTAAAAGTTAAATAGCCGCACGTGTGAAACTATTGAACAGGCTGAAAAGAGCGTAATATCATAGCACGAACGAAAGAAAGTGTGTGAATTGATAGAGATTGAACAGGTAGTCACATGTCATAAATTGTTTGAAAATGAGTACATCAAATTTCAGAATGACGTTTCAGCTGATATTCAAGATCCCGTAAAGACTACGACATATTACTAATACGACAGAAGACAAGACGACAGACAATATCTACAACATAAAATACGCAGTCAGTCCTCATCTGAAAATTGGACGTGACAGACATATATTTTTTCCCCCCTTCAAATTGTAATGTTTTTTGTTATTGTCGATTGAATACCATATTAATTGTTGCTCCTCTACATACCAGGAATGGAAAGGTAGAGGGCAAAATGGATGCTAACGACCCAGATCTAGAGTAAACCTGGGCACGGAATCATCCACTATTCAGGGCGAAAGAAAAGAATTCAGATACGTAACCCATATTTTTGTTGACAGTGCAGTAAAGTAGCATCTTACCTTTGTTTCAAATTGCTGTAAATTATATAGTATGTTATCGTATTGTTGTGTTCGCATTGTATTGTAACTTGAACATTGTAAATTTCAAATATAACTTGTAACAATGTCAACGTTGAAAGAATGTATTGAAGCAGGGAAAGACCTGGGATACACTGGAGATAAATTAGAACAGTGGGCAAAGAATGAATATAAGGAATATATTGATAGGGTTGCTGCGAATGAGAGGGAAGAAAGAGAGAGAGAAAGGGCTGGATTGAGAACGAAAAAGCAGCGAGTGAGAGGGAAGAAAGATCTCAAGAACGACTGCACAAAAGAGAACTTGCGGAGCTAGCTGAATCTACCAAACTTAAAGAACTGGAGCTTGTTGAAGCTACCAAACTTAAAGAGTTAGCAGAAAAAAACAACAAAATTAAAAGAAATTGAAGCACAGACCCAGTTGAAAGATGAAAGAACTGGAAGTTGAATCACATGTACACATTGCAACTACAAAGTTGAAAAGTAAAAGAAGAGGAAAATAAGTACAATAAGTATAAAGGAATAGTCAAACCATTCTGCCAAAGTGACTCCATTAGTGCATGGTCTGAGAACTTTGAGTTCCAATTAAAGTACCAAGAAGTTCCGAGAGAACATTGGGCCATGATCTATATGAAGAACCTCTCAGGGGAGCCTTTGAAAGTTATAGAGTCCATCCCACAAGATTTAAGAAATAACTATGATTATATACACCAACGTATCATGCAGCATTTTTTGTTAGATGCACCGAGGTATCAGGTGCAGTTTTCCAAGCTGAAACCAAAATCAAATCAAACTGTTTATTGATTACGTCTCTCACGTGCAGGACTATATAATAAGTGGCTTAACGCTGCAAAAGTAAACAAAAACTATGAGAAATTAAGAGATCTGATGATTATGGACAAAATTATTTCATCCATTCCAGAACCTTTTGCAAAATTTCTTCAACAAGCTGATGTTGAGTCATCGCAATAATTAGAGAAAAAGAGGTCAGCCTATTTTTCCTCTAACAGAAATATCTTCAGTTCTGGTAATGATGAAAACAATATAGTGGCAGCTGCAAATACTAGGCCACAAAAACCTTTTAAATATAGAGAGAAAGCAAGAACTAATCCACCACAGTGTCCGTATTGCAAATTTGCGCACTTCCACTTTCAAATGTGTGATTCTAATCCAGGCTATGCAGCCCATTTAGACATGATGGTGAAGAAGCAGCAAGGTAAAAGAGAAACTTACCGGCGGTCTGTCAAATGCTTCTTTTGTAAATCTTTTGGGCACTATAGCAGACAGTGTGAAGATCGTAAAAGATTGAGGAGTGTGAATGCTGTGCTGATTGATTCATCGTCAGAAAGTGAGTACGAGGAAGAGGAAGATACGAATGTGTGTGAAGATAATGCTCTAGCAGCAATCGATATTTTAATTACGATAGATGCAAAACGATGTCATAAGTTCCATGAAGATGGGTACTGAAATGCGGGCATAAAATACCAATTACCAATGAAAATGCCAATGCTGTGATTTGCGACATGAGAAAATTAACCTTCCACTAGGGGATAGTTAACAATAGACCGCGTCAATTTTTACTTGATTCCGGATGTACATTAATTGGTCTAAGAAAGGAGTTTGCTAACTTCAAAGACTACACTGGCGAGTTTGTGAACAGCCGTACATTTTCTGGGAATATAGAAAAATACCCGTTGGCTACAGCGCAAATATGTACACCGTTTCTTACGGCCTCATTTAAGAGCGCAATCTTGCATGGCCCATGTACAGACCTAATTAAAGGATGTCTACCGGACCTAAAGTATTGCACAAGTAAAGAGATTAATGCATGTAGGAAAAGCATCTGAAAAGAAAACTAAGAAAAGAAGTAACCATCACCAATAAACAATTAAGTGATAAATAACAACAACTAAAATGGACAAAGGCAAGGACCGCAACTATTCAGAACACAGAAAAAACATCATCAAAGGTTGCATAACACAAATTTTGGCTATGCAAATTATTGTGACGCTATAAATAAAATTTATAGAAACCAAAATACTAAACTGACAGAAAGTTGTAGTCTCAGTAACACAACTTCACCAGAATACAGTGACAGAGACAAACAAAATAAACACAAGACAACGGAGAAACCGTACTTGAAAGAAAAAGCAGATTACAACAAGTTCATACCAAATTTGGCACAAATTACGAGTGTGTTTTCAGATTTGTTGAATATAAATGCAAAGATAAATGTACAAGATGCTACTTTAATTAACGCAATGTCACAACTGAAGCATTATTTTAGTAACATCCCTATTTTGAGGTTGCCTAATAAGGACTTACCTTATACCCTCAGATCTGATGCGAGTACTACAACCATATCAGGGGTACTCCTCCAAACCTACGACGGGATTGTGCATCCAATTGTCTATTTAAGTCGAAAGCTGACTACGGCTGAATCGAGGTAGGGGTCTCTCAACTGGAGGCTCTCGCGATTGTATTTTGTATTACTAAATTAAATAAGTATCTTGCTGGGACACATTTCGTCGTTGAAACTGACAATTCCCCGCTAACTGTCATTGAGAAAGGACTGCCCAACTTCTTGCAAAGGATCTATCGATGGGCCCTTATTCTCCAAAACTATTCATTCACCGTCAGACATATTACTGGTTCAAGGAACATTCTAGCTGATTTGCTAACCAGACCCTTCCGAATTCCCAATCGAGGAAAGGAATGACGCAACATCATCACCGTCACCTGGGACGACGTCAGAGTTAGCTAATGTAGATAGTTACACTTTACTAATGACATTATATTATGTATTACATGTACAAAGCCAATGAATTTTTAAGTAAGTTGCACTATTATGCACATTTTCCCTTTAGAAATAATGTAAAACCATTTAGATAAATAGATAAATCCCTGCTAGAAATTGCAGCAAATATAATTAGAAATAGACAAACATACTAGCGACTGTGTAAATCATAGAAATCCTTAGTTAATTAATACCAACAAAAATGTAGATTACAAATGTATAGGCCTTTAAAATAGCTTAAACTGAGAAAGGAAGCTACGTTAATAAATATTAGTAATTGTTGTTTATACATGCAATAAATTGCATGCATCTTGAATTGCATATTTCTAAATTCCGTAAGTAAGTAAACAACCACATGTTAATTTAAGGGAGTTAACACATTTCTCCTAGATTACTACTTTAGTTAAATTATCTTTCCCTAGTAATAACATCCATTACATTTAAATTACACCAATGTAATAGCAGTTTCTTCCCTTAGTGTTGCTCAAGGCAATATAACAAGCCTGTAAATAAGATGTGTATTATACTATTCCTGCTAGATAGCGAGTAGATGCTAACCTAACTCGTTAGGAATTTTAAAACGAGCATGTTTTATTTTATTAAGATAAACATTTTTAATAACGCTTGGAGCAACCAAGAGAGTGAAAAGTGCGTGAAAGAAGTAATGAATGCATTAAAAGGAGACGTATGAAAATTGGTGCGCTTTTTTGCACACATGTTTTTCCTAATGATTTGTCTGCGTCTTCTGTGTAACACATGTGAGCGTGTATTGATTTTATATGTGTTGAATTTAAATTTACATTGCAACTATGGTGATGTTTTCATGCATCGCAGTTCGGCAACTGATCTCAGAAATTAAGCATAAGTCTTCATTGTTGAGATATAGAAACCCACCTGTGACACTTGGAAACATAAATTACACAGATTATAAACATACACCTATAGGGCTAAGTGAATCATACACTTATATTAATAGAACACGCAAACAGACAGAACACAAACAGATAACATACAAACAGCAAGTTTGAAATAAGGGAGATCACACTTTCACAAGGGGACACAACAGATTAATGGGGCTTATGACTACACAAATGAAAATCTATCAACAAGCGTAAGCTAGATAGGTGAAAATCAGCAGACACAGAACTTGTAGAATATGTTGAGGTAACATTTCACGGGAGCCATGAATATAAATATTCATGATTTGTGTCTGTAAAAGGAGCAAATTGTTGCGGGACATCAGTTTGGATGTTTGAGAGGCGTTGCACGTTATTATTTAATCATAACTATAAGACAAGTTACCTTGGTTCGTTAACAGCTTCCAGTAGTGAAGTGTAAGAGAGTAGTGACTCTTGGCAACATGACAAGTATGTTACACTGATTAGAAACCAGGGGATAGATATTTCAACAGTGGACATACCCTTATGGATCAGAAGTGCTACCTAATGTGAAGGTTGAAGTTATCCCACAACACACTGACAAATTAGCTCCGACTAATTTTTTATATGCATAGACGACATTGTGTCACACCTTTGGAATGAATTCGGTGACACAATACCGGGGGGGGGGGGCATGGGAGAATGTCAGGGTGTTGAGGGGTAGCTACAGGACATATAGAGGACAAGGGACAGAATAGAGTTAGGACAACTAAGATAACGACATAGAGGTTATAGATAAGGACATCTAGAGTATAGCCGGTAGAGTAGAGACAGGACATAAGTCAGGACACCAGAGGGTCATAAGACAGGACATAAGTCAGGACACCAGAGGGTCATGAGACAGGACATCTACAGGACAGTAGATGAAGTGGAGACAGGACGTAGTAAGGGACACTATCGTGTATTAGACAGAGTAACGGTAGGACCAGACGGGGTGATACAAGGGGACCTCCGTTCACGGGACACTGCCCTGAAGAGATGAGATGTCAGTACACCGATTGACCTATCCTAGCACGAACAGTTTGCAGTACAACGTGACTGTTGAGATAGCACGGGGTTCACACAACGGCACGGGGTCTAGTGCAACTAGCCCAGCGGTTGAGCTGAGAATCGTCAGACGGGACTTGGGGACAGTTTCAGAGAGGACGTGTTTCTTTTGAGCAAATGCTTAATGATTGCGAGAGTACCAGTCTTAGTAGAGCGAGTATTGAAGTGTGAAACTATCGTGTGCTATTAGATTATGAAAGGCGGCATATGTATGTTCGTATGAGAATTACCGCCTGTATTTATTGTGTGATGATATCAGGTTCGCCTGGAAATAAATTGTGGAAAATTACCATACGTTTTCTTTGAGTGCGTATGAAGAAGCTGAGTGCCTGTGAGTGAAGCGAAGACGTAGAAACTCGATTCCCAAGCACCGTGTTTGCCACACTTTAGTGTGTGTCCAATATTTTACCACGTGCAGACTCAGATGGACGTCGCGATTAGCCCCAGGTTGATTTTCTAGGCAATGTTACGTCCACTAATTTACCATTGCCTTCTGAACGAGAAGTCAACGTAGAGGTCCAACTGAATGTCGGTGTAGGGACTGAACCCTCTGCCCCACCATCAATATATCGGAAGTTTAACAGCCAGTGCTCTTATCTTTTCGACCACATCGACATTTTTCTACACGTAATGAGACCATTATTATATTTCCGAAACTCTCCAATAGGTTAAGAGTGCCTGCATTCCAGGTATTGGCTACTTCAACATTATAGCGCTGTGAGTGAGATGGCTTAATAACTTGGAAACAGAGGACGCGTATAGCAACGAGGATAGAGAGGATAATATGTATAATAACTATAGGGTTTAGCGGAAAACAATAACACCTCGTTGAAAAGGCTTTGGTTATATAACAGTACGACTGTTATAAGACGACATGCCTGGAAGCAGAATAACGAAAGCAGAGTATTAAATTGGGTTTTCCAGAAAATAGACCGGATAGAAAGCACCAAATGGCACAGACATGACGTAGAGAAAAAGAGAACAAACGTAGGTTGGTAAGGAAAATAAGCAAAATAAAACAATTGTGATCAGGTTACCAACCGGAGAAGAAGTGTGGTCAACAGCGGAAGAGAATTTATGGCTCCATCTGAATAGAATAGTGTTGTTGTTTGTCCATCAAGAATGATGATGACCATTCATTTCATCCAGTGGGGTTGAAAGTATGGAGCCGTGAGTTCTAAGATGGCTGATAAGGCCTATTTTGGCTCGAAATGTTCTTTGACAATGTGGGCAAGGAATGCTTGACGTTTCTGGAGGAGGATTTCCTGCAGTGGTTTTTCTGTCCTGCCTTTTCTTCACAGCTCTTGCAGTCCTAGTTGCCTCACACATGATTGCACCCTTGGAATAGAATAGTAATAATAAACTAGAGGACATGCCTTTCGAAGTTGAATACATAACTGACAAAATGAAAAAAAACTACGAATTGAAACTACGAATTTCTTCGGGCAACCCAACTAATGAATGATCTTCTGAACAATGCTTTCTTGATGAAATTTGGATCGTCAACCATGTACCTATAAAATAAACACCGAGAAGAATAAAATAAACCAATGGAACCATTAGAATAAACGGGATGTTTTTGAAGTCCTGTGTTGGTATGTTGGACTTCTATTCTAAGTTAACCTTTCAGTTTCCGGTACAAGCGAAGTACAAGAAGATGACATGTCTTGCTATTATACGATCTTGAGTCGGCCATGGCGGTCCCTTTTGCACGCCCTCGTCACTACAACTGAGCCACAGTGTGTGGCGAGGTTGTGTCCTGTGACAGTTACTTATCAAAGTGTTTACCCATGTATTCCACATCTTCGACAATATATGCTTGAGGTGCTTAGTGCTGACAGTGTAATCAGTATAGTAAGTAAACGATCCATTATAAACCAATCGGCACTTGGTGGGTGATGTGGTCAGTATCATACCGTCCTGCTTTTACTTTCCCGGCACATTTCATGGTACACATTTTAGGCTGGGATTCTGGGTAAGCCACACAAATCACATCCGCCACGATGCGGATTGTACTCATCCGACCGTCAGGTGAGTGTCTAGCCACTGCGGCTTCCGTATATGTTAGCTTCGCTTTCCATTTTAATAAACTAACCAAAGGGTTGTAATCACCTTCCTTCAACAGTCTCACAATTTAGCACAGATTGTCTCCCTGAGAAAAATTCGCAATGCTTTCTTACGATTAATAAATGATTCATTGTGGGTTGATTGAGGGTTCATTTATAATATACTTATCTGGTAGTTACATTGACAACCAAACATATCACACACACAAACATGCAATAACCCATCATCACCAAGTATCTTCCCGACTGGCTTAGGCTGTCATTATCCACACCCAATAGCACATATCAATTCGAGTAATGACACTATTCCGTGTCAAGACAAAAGACTCGCTGGCTTCCTGTATATATATATTTCCACAAATCTTTTCGGTTGTCACATGTTCAAGTTGTAGTCTACCTATAATGTGGCCAAAACATGACGACTGCCTCTTTCTGAAGTGTTGTGACAGAACTTAATGATGAATAGAGTACATGCCAACGTGACTATCGGTGGTGGGAACACGATCCATGACTAAGCTTACATGGCTTTAAAACAAACAGGTAAACAATAGGACACTATTGCAATGAGTTGAATCAAGTACTAGGCGCATGATTCTTCGTGGACCAAGACAGTCGCCTCGTGATGGCAAGGTCTCGTTTGCAGACATATAGCGGCTCCACGAGTGCGGTGGTCTTGCTTGAGTGTGTGTAGAATAGACCTAACGTAGATATATCATATGGGGTCTGTGTGTGAACTAGATATTCGTAAGAAAACAATAAGAATATAGAAAGAGACATAACTGAAGGTAAGTTATTTGTAGTTATGTTTGATAATTGGTATAAGAGAGAGAGAGAGAGAGAGAGAGAGAGAGAGAGAGAGAGAGAGAGAGAGAGAGAGAGAGAGAGAGAGAGAGAGAGAGAGAGAGAGAGAGAGAGAGAGAGAGAGAGAGGATATGGTGAGCATTTGAGAAAGACTGAATATCCGCTTGTACAATTTTCTGTCAATAATTTATATCTCCAGGACATTTGTGCTAAGTTTTCTTTGTGTTTTAGCCTCTTTCAGTTACTAAATACCATCCATGGTATACAACACGGTAGTGCTATTGACAGATGCAGATTCAGTACTTGAGGGGCTTCTGTTTGGAAAATTACCATTACTACGAACACTAATTTCCGAACATTTTAGCAAGTGTAAGGTTACCATACAGTGGATACCATCTCACTGTGGTATCATACAGGACCCTGAGGATACTCACGCAAACCTCAGGTCCTGTATGACATCACACTGATGTTGGACAACGGGATGCCTTCATCCGACATACAGGACTTCGCTTAGTAATATCATATGGGGTCTCTGTGTGAACACGATATTCGTAGGAAAAAGACTCGTTGGCTTCCTGTATATATATATTTCCACAAATCTTTTCGGTTGTCACATGTTCAAGTTGTATTCTACCTATAATGTGGCCAAAACATGACGACTGCCTATTTCTGAAGTGTTGTAACAGAACTTAATGATGAATAGAGTACAATGAAGTCTTTCTGGTGACGGCTGTTTCCATCGACGATGAACTGTTTGTTTTCATGGAGGACTTTTGTGTTGCATTCTGGCGGCGGCATTATGCACAGTGTACCTGTGCGCGCTGTTGGCTTGCCGATACTCCTGCCTGTTCCATTGTTCAAATTGGGCAGTGAGGAGCATTTTGTGTGATATTCACTGGCAAAGGAACGGAGCAATATGGGGACGACCCGTTGCCGTGAAGATGGAACCACGACTAACTACTAACTAACAGGACTTCGCGTTGGAGCTCAAGCCAACGAACACAAGCAAGCAAGCATCTCACTGTAGTGTACCCCGGAACGAGAGAGCTGATCGATTAGCTAAGGGAGGGGCAATAAAAAAGAGCTTGATGTACCCGTTATATACCACCAAAGAAAAGTCTCATCAAATGAGTTAGAAAGCCACCAAAACCTGTTCAAACCGACATCTACTTTATGGGCAGACCAGAACAAATGATTATACTGCTCCTCACAACAGGACACAATAGATTACTCAATCACATGTATAAATATACACAATTCCAGATTGGCGAATCAACCATATACACATGTGTATTGGCGCAGCAGACAGCAGGTCACATACTTCAAGACTGCCCATAATATATATATATATATATATATATATTATATATATATATATATATATATATATATATATATATATATATATATATAATATATATATATATATATATATATATATATATATATATATATAAGAGCTAGAACATCAAAATGAACGACAGCAGAAACTTAATGACATCAGACACAACAACAGCTAGAAATACGGGATTCGACAACAGCAGTAGCAGCAGCTGCAAGAATACCAAAATCAACGACAGCAGAAACGCCAATGACATCAACAACAAGAACAAAACTCTAACGCGTCCGTCACCACATTGTTCAATGATAAACTTTCTATGCTGTTCTATATGTTCTAATAAACTAACAAAAAAGTAATGGACATATGCACGCGCCCCCCGACGCATTGGTTATACAGTGGAACCTCGCTTAACGAACATAATTCGTTCCAGAACCTTACTCGTAAAGCGAAACATTCGTTAAGTGATACAGTTTTTCACATACAAATTAATGTAAAATACGATAATGCGTTCCATGCCGAAAAAAATACTCAAAATATTTTGTATAACGTTTATTCAAAGAAAATTATATATATACATTGTTAAGGAGCGTGATTCTTCTTCCTCTTCTATCGCGGAATAAACGAACCTGGAATAAGAATTCGATTTGTAGAAAGAAAGAAAAATTGAAATAATTAATTTACAATTTGTAGTACATACCTAATTCTTTTTTAATAGAAAGCTGTCTAGAGAAATTTGTTTTTGCTGACGCTTCAGAATTTGGTGGAAATGCTACACAGCATTATCATTAAATAAATTAGTAGCTCTCATAGCCACTGCCTTATTAGGGTGATGGTTCTCAATGTCTGATGCAGCAGTTTCCCATGCTTCCAGCATTTCTCTTATTGTGCCAGAAGATTGTTGGTTTGCTGTTAACTTCTCCTCCTCCTCTGACAAACTCTCCTCCACAACTTCTCGCTTTCACAATTTAATTCCATAAGCTCTTCGGTGGTCAGCTCTTGGCTATGCTCTTCCACTAGCTCATCGCATATCTTTGTTGTCCACCTCCAGTCCTATGATCTTGGCCAAAGACACAATCTCGTTGACTACAAGCTCCACATGTGCTGTCTCAAACCCCTCAAGTCACATTCGACAACGCTCTCCGGCCCCAAAGCTTCTTCCAAGCAGAAGTGAGGGTTCGCTTGGTAATCCCTTCAAACACACCTTTTCGATCATCTTGAGGCAGGCAACGATGTCGAAGTGATATTTCCAAAACTCTCTGAGAGTGAGATTGGTCCCTTCAGTCACCTCAAAACAACGCTAGAAGAGTGCTTTAGTGTAGAGCTTCTTAAAGTTAGAAATAACCTGCTGGTCCACAGGCTCAATTTTGTTGACATATTTGAGATAGCTCAAAATTGAGAAATTTTGACAGGCGGTTGATCATGGATTTTCCCTAACATATACAAGTTTCTGTATCACTAGGAAATCAGTCTAAAACAATGTGCTGACACTAGACATGACCATAAAAGTAATAATTTGCACTCCTGTGGCAATTTTGTTGACAAATTTGAGATAGCTCAAAATTGAGAAATTTCGACAGGCGGCCGATCATGGATTTTTCACAAAATATACAAGTTTCTGTATCACTAGGAAATCAGTCTAAAACAATGTGCTGACACTAGACATGACCATAAAAGTAATAATTTACACTCTTGTGGTAATTTTGTTGACAAATTTGAGATAGCTCAAAATTGAGAAATTTTGACAGGCGGCCGGTCATGGATTTTCCCAAAATATACAAGTTTCTGTATCACTAGGAAATCAGTCTAAAACAATGTGCTGACACTAGACATGACCATAAAAGTAATAATTTGCACTCTTGTGGTAATTTTGTTGACAAATTTGAGATAGCTCAAAATTGAGAAATTTTGACAAGCGGCCGGTCATGGATTTTCCCAAAATATTCAAGTTTCTGTATCACTAGGAAATCAGTCTAAAACAATGTGCTGACACTAGACATGACCAGAAAAGTAATAATTTGCACTCCTGTGGCAATTTTGTTGACAAATTTGAAATAGCTCAAAATTGAGAAATTTCGACAAGCGGCCGGTCATGGATTTTCCCCAAGATATTCAAGTTTCTGTATCACTAGGAAATCAGTCTAAAAACAATGTGCTGACACTAGACATGACCATAAAAGTAATAATTTGCACTCTTGTGGTAATTTTGTTGACAAATTTGAGATAGCTCAAAATTGAGAAATTTTGACAGGCGGTTGATCATGGATTTTCCTAAAATATACAAGTTTCTGTATCACTAGGAAATCAGTCTAAAACAATGTGCTGACACTAGACATGACCATAAAAGTAATAATTTACACTCTTGTGGTAATTTTGTTGACAAATTTGAGATAGCTCAAAATTGAGAAATTTTGACAGGCAGTTGATCATGGATTTTCCAAAATATACAAGTTTCTGTATCACTAGGAAATCAGTCTAAAACAATGTGCTGACACTAGACATGACCATAAAAGTAATAATTTGCACTCTTGTGGTAATTTTGTTGACAAATTTGAGATAGCTCAAAATTGAGAAATTTTGACAAGCGGCCGGTCATGGATTTTCCCCAAAATATTTAAGTTTCTGTATCACTAGGAAATCAGTCTAAAACAATGTGCTGACACTAGACATGACCATAAAAGTAATAATTTGCACTCCTGTGGCAATTTTGTTGACATATTTGAGATAGCTCAAAATTGAGAAATTTTGACAGGTTGTTGATCATGGATTTTCACAAAATATACAAGTTTCTGTATCACTAGGAAATCAGTCTAAAACAATGTGCTGACACTAGACATGACCATAAAAGTAATAATTTGCACTCCTGTGGCAATTTTGTTGACATATTTGAGATAGCTCAAAATTGAGAAATTTTGACAGGCGGTTAATCATGGATGTTCCTAAAATATATAAGTTTCTGTATCACTAGGAAATCAGTCGAAAACAATGTGCTGACACTAGACATGACCATAAAAGTAATAATTTGCACTCCTGTGGCAATTTTGTTGACAAATTTTAAATAGCTCACAATTGAGAAATTTCGACAGGCGGTCGATCATGGATTTCTCACCAAATATACAAGTTTCTGTATCACTAGGAAATCAGTCTAAAACAATGTGCTGACACTAGACATGACCATAAAAGTAATAATTTGCACTCCTGTGGCAATTTTGTTGACATATTTGAGATAGCTCAAAATTGAGAAATTGTGACAGGCGGTTAATCATTGATTTTCCTACAATATATAAGTTTCTGTATCACTAGGAAATCAGTCTAAAACAATGTGCTGACACTAGACATGACCATAAAAGTAATAATTTGCACTCTTGTGGTACTTTGTTGACAAATTTGAGATAGCTCAAAATTGAGAAATTTTGACAAGCGGCCGGTCATGGATTTTCCCTAAAATATTTAAGTTTCTGTATCACTAGGAAATCAGTCTAAAACAATGTGCTGACACTAGACATTACCATAAAAGTAATAATTTGCACTCCTGTGGCAATTTTGTTGACAAATTTGAAATAGCTCAAAATTGAGAAATTTCGACAGGCGGCCGATCATGGATTTTTCACAAAATATACAAGTTTCTGTATCACTAGGAAATCAGTCTAAAACAATGTGCTGACACTAGACATGACCATAAAAGTAATAATTTGCACTCCTGTGGCAATTTTGTTGACATATTTGAGATAGCTCAAAATTAAGAAATTTTGACAGGTTGTTGATCATGGATTTTCCTAACATATACAAGTTTCTGTATCACTAGGAAATCAGTCTAAAACAATGTGCTGACACTAGACATGACCATAAAAGTAATAATTTGCACTCCTGTGGCAATTTTGTTGACAAATTATAAATAGCTCAAAATTGAGAAATTTCGACAGGCGGCCGATCATGGATTTTTCACAAAATATACAAGTTTCTGTATCACTAGGAAATCAGTCTAAAACAATGTGCTGACACTAGACATGACCATAAAAGTAATAATTTGCACTCCTGTGGCAATTTTGTTGACATATTTGAGATAGCTCAAAATTGAGAAATTTTGACAGGCGGTTAATCATGGATGTTCCTAAAATATATAAGTTTCTGTATCACTAGGAAATCAGTCGAAAACAATGTGCTGACACTAGACATGACCATAAAAGTAATAATTTGCACTCCTGTGGCAATTTTGTTGACAAATTTTAAATAGCTCACAATTGAGAAATTTCGACAGGCGGTCGATCATGGATTTCTCACCAAATATACAAGTTTCTGTATCACTAGGAAATCAGTATAAAACAATGTGCTGACACTAGACATGACCATAAAAGTAATAATTTGCACTCCTGTGGCAATTTTGTTGACATATTTGAGATAGCTCAAAATTGAGAAATTGTGACAGGCGGTTAATCATTGATTTTCCTACAATATATAAGTTTCTGTATCACTAGGAAATCAGTCTAAAACAATGTGCTGACACTAGACATGACCATAAAAGTAATAATTTGCACTCTTGTGGTACTTTTGTTGACAAATTTGAGATAGCTCAAAATTGAGAAATTTTGACAAGCGGCCGGTCATGGATTTTCCCCAAAATATTTAACTCTTTCACTACCAAGGGCCTATACTTCGCCACAATTGACCGACTCTGGTGGCAATTGGTTATTCTATCGACACAGAATGATCAGTGGTGTGTTTGATACATTTCTGCTCCATTCCGGAATTTTAAGTTACAGTAAACTGAAAATTTACACGGCCGGAACATATCTTTATCATCATTGTGCGGTAAAACATTTGCATTTCATAACATTATTGTGACACACCCCTACTTCCAGTTTTCTGCCATCATTTTTTTTTTCATTTTTTGTGAAAAAGACGGTTCAGAATATGCAGCAAAACTTCCTTTTGGGTAATTTAATGAGCAATTCTGTTTATATTCTTGAAGACAAATGGTGTTTGTTTGATTATTCAGTAAATTAAACATGATTAGCAGTAGAGGAGTATAGAAATCACCTTATAAGTGCAATTTTTAAATAATTTTTACCTCTTTAATTTCAGTTATTATTAAACCTCTCATTATTGTCATAATATTTGTAACCTATCAATTAATTATTAACACTGTCATGTTCCTTGTGCAATCCTATTTAATTGCATATAAAATACAATATATATGCTACCATTTTAACCATTTTAAAAGCATTATTGTAACACACCCCTACTTCCAATTTTCTGCCATGAATTTCTGTTTGGTCATGACCCAATTTTTGTTTGGTAGCGAAAGAGTTAAGTTTCTGTATCACTAGGAAATCAGTCTAAAACAATGTGCTGACACTAGACATGACCATAAAAGTAATAATTTGCACTCCTGTGGTACTTTTGTTGACAAATTTTGAGATAGCTCAAAATTGAGAAATTTTGACAAGCGGCCGGTCATGGATTTTCCCTAAAATATTTAAGTTTCTGTATCACTAGGAAATCAGTCTAAAACAATGTGCTGACACTAGACATGACCATAAAAGTAATAATTTGCACTCCTGTGGCAATTTTGTTGACAATTTGAAATAGCTCAAAATTGAGAAATTTTCGACAGGCGGCCTAATCATGGATTTTTCCTACAAATATACAAGTTTCTGTATCACTAGGAAATCAGTCTAAAACAATGTGCTGACACTAGACATGACCATAAAAGTAATAATTTGCACTCCTTGTGGCAATTTTGTTGACAATATTTGAGATAGCTCAAAATTGAGAAATTTTGACAGGCGGTTGATCATGGATTTTCCTAAAATATACAAGTTTCTGTATCACTAGGAAATCAGTCTAAAACAATGTGCTGACACTAGACATGACCATAAAAGTAATAATTTGCACTCCTGTGGCAATTTTGTTGACAAATTTTAAATAGCTCAAAATTGAGAAATTTCGACAGGCGGCCGCGATCATGGATTTTCCCAAAATATACAAGTTTCTGTATCACTAGGAAATCAGTCTAAAACAATGTGCTGACACTAGACATGACCATAAAAGTAATAATTTGCACTCCTGTGGCAATTTTGTTGACATATTTGAGATAGCTCAAAATTGAGAAATTTTGACAGGCGGTTAATCATGGATTTTCCTACAATATATAAGTTTCTGTATCACTAGGAAATCAGTCTAAAACAATTTGCTGCCACTAGCCATGACCATAAAATTAATAATATGCATCCTTTGGCACTTTTGTGACAATATTTTAAATAGCTCACACTTTAGAAAATTTCGACATGCGGGAAACATGGATTTTCCAAAATATAAAGTTTTTGTATCCATAGGAAATCAGTCAAAACAATTTTTGCTGACACTAGGGCATGACCAAAAAGTAATAATTTTCAATCCTGTGGCAATTTTTTTTGAAAAAATTTTTAGTAGGGTCCAAAATTAAGAAATTTTGACAGGGGTTTACATGGATTTTTTCCAAAATTACAAGTTTTTGTATCCCCTAGGAAATCAGTCTAAAAACAATGTGCTGACAAAGACATGACCCTAAAAGTAATAATTTGCACTCCTTTTGGAATTTTGTTGAAATTTGAGAAGCTCAAAATTGAAAAAAAAATTTTTAAAAGGGGGTTTTATGGATTTTTTTAAAATAAAAGTTTCTGTATCACTAGGAAATCAGTCCCCAAAAAATTTTGCTGCCCCTAGACAGACCCCTAAAAGTAATAAATTTTCACTCCTGTGGCCCAAATTTTTTTGACAAATTTTAAATAGCTCAAAATTTTTAGAAATTTTTTCAGGCGGCCCATCTGGATTTTCCCAAAATATACAAGTTTCTGTATCACTAGGAAATCAGTCTAAAACAATGTGCTGACACTAGACATGACCATTTAAAAAAA
>JACEFZ010013546.1:0-75000 GCA_014155875.1 Cepaea nemoralis
TACCCAGTTAAAAGGCAGGTTAAACTACCAAATTTTGGGAATTTTTTTTTTAAAAATTAAATTTGGGAATTGGAATTGGGGAGTCTTATCGAGCCATTTCAAGTTTCTTATAACAGTTGGCTTTTAGAATTTGGGAATTCATCCCCTATTTCTTTTTAACATCCCACACCAAGCAATGTGGACAATTAAGGAGCAAATAAGGCAAAGTTAACGCCAGTGTTAATTCACTCTATATGAAATGATCAAGCCAAATTAACAACAAAGGGTTAACTTAACATAAAATCTTGACTATAATGTGCACAGGCGTATAGTGTGCTGGCTTTATTGCTAGTCAGATTTGAAATTAAACTTGAATTTCACAAGTATAGTGCACAACCTTAACTCATAAATACAGTTACCCATTGACTGATAATGAAGCCATAACCTTGCTGTTGATGTCCGAAAGAGATACAGATATTTCACAATGTGAAATACATTTAAGAATTTACATGCTTTGAATGAATCCAAGAAATCCCAGTTCCTAATATATATTATTGTAAATATGAGTGTGGTGATTGAACTTGATTACTTGAATGGCAGGTTGCTGTGTTTGTATACCAGCACCCTCACGTCATCTATATAGAGGTTAACAGTTTGCCAGCTCTGAGCCAATAACACAAGTACAGTTTCAAAAAGCTGACACAAAACCACCACTGGTAACATCATCATACTCTAGTCTTCCCTTTTCATTCAAGAGCCATTTTATTCATAAGTAAGCGAGCAAGAAGTAGACAATGATACAAGTGGGAAGATAGCATCAAGAGATGGATGAACAGAATATATTTTACTGTCATCAGCCTCTTCCAGAGAAAAAGAGTTAGTTACTCTGGCAGTCCAAGTTATTTCCAACATTTGTATCAGTAGCCACATATCTGTTGCTTCCAAGCTCTTTCTAATTAGGCCATTAACATTCCATGATTCGCTGACCAAGCATAATGTTATCACATCAGTTCATATAATAATCTATTATTATATAACATTTCAATACTCTCTTTTTTACATTCAATGATGGTGACTTATTGCCTAAGACTTTTCATCTTCTGAAATGCAACTTTTGCTTGGCCTTTTCTGCTCTTAATCTGTCATGCATATTTCATTTTTGTTATGACTGCCCCCAGAGTATTTAAATTTATCAATGACATGACAATAATTTATAAGGCTGGGTTGACCCCAAGTCCGTACTCAACTGGTTTAAAAATAAACAAATCTCATCACTGCTGGGGACCAAACCTGACCACTTTCTTGATAAACAAGCACACTAATCACTATGACACTGCTCCATCAGTAGCCTCCACTGTCCCAATTAAGCTACACAATGACCAAAATAAATGGTATCATATCAACTGCCATAACGTCTATTTTTAATTATAGTATATTATAATTAGGGAAGGATTGAAGGCAGAACAATTAGAGGACATCAAAAATAAAATGGGCAAACATCAAGATATGATATTTTGAGCTTCAAGTGTTACCACAGAATTCTTAAAATATCATGGAAGAGAGAACAACATTGACATTCTACAAGATTTGTACATTGAAGAAAACTCTCATAAACATTACACGGCACCATGTTTCGTAAATTAAATTAAATAAAGGGAGACTTTATTACCAGACGTTTGGTAATAATGTCCCGTACATTATTCCAAATCGCTGGTCACGCGACGTTTACTACCGCCGTCGACTGGCTTCAGAGACTCTATTATTCTCTCTTCTTGTCTGTCTTTTGTTTGCAAGTTCTTTTCTTCAAACCTCACTAAGACGATATTTATCTGGTGGTCTGGGTGCCAGCGACACGGTTACAACAAGGTTTAACAGGTGAGAAGACATATTTCTGCCATCTGCCGACAGCGTTACACCGAGAACGAACTCCGTAGCTCCAGCGATGACCTCCCAAAGTTCTTCCAAGTTATTTTTCTTTAAACCTCATAAAGACGATATTTGTTGACAAGGACACACTACGTACAGTGATATTTTATTTGGCAAATAAAATTCATGGTAAACAAAGACATCTATTGGATTCCATCGATTCCGACACTCGATCACTTCCATCGCTGCCTGGGGGATGCCCCCCTCCCCCCCCCCCCCCCCCCCCCCCCCCCCCCCGGCAGCTTCCACAGATCCATAGAGCACCACACTTTATTCACATGCTTCAAGTTTCTCAGTTCTATATTGTAGTTCGTAATGTTTAATATTCTGTTTATTAAACATTTAATGAAAAAAAAAAAAATTTGCCGGCGGGGAGACGAACCCTAGTCTCCTGCGTGACAGGCGGAGACACTAACCACTACACTACCAAGGACACATAATATTTCCACAAAGATTCATAATGTAGTCAAACCTAGGTCACGTGACCAGCCATGTGGGAATAATGTACGGGACATTATTACCAAACGTTTAGTAATAATCACTTCGTTAAATAAATACTTTTGTTGTCATGTAAACTGTAAACGTTACAGCGGTTTTGAAAGGACGGTGATGAACTGGAAGGTTCCTGTAAGAGGCAGGACTCGGCCTTTACAAAGATGGACATTTAAGTCATCGTGAGCATACAAATGCATGAAGCAAAGGATCGAAAGTATTTGAAGCAGAGACCGTGATAAGAATGACGAACTGCAGAAGAACCGCTACGAGATGAAACTTTCATCGAACGAAGGTGTCCAATCCAGAGATGAATGATGATTGATTGATATACTTCCGTTAAATATCGCTCTACGCTATTTGTTATAATAATAATTAATACAAACAAACAATAACCAACCTGTATGCATCAATGTCGATTTCACCGACTCTTTTGGCAGTGGAGAAAACTGGAAACTTGAAAGAAACAACAACACACAGACATAAACAAAACCTCACGATGTTTCTGCTAGACATCTTGTCAGCATGACTTCCCCTTGGTTACGTGTAAAAGTCTTACCGATCAAGCACAGTATGGGTTAAAGGTCATCCTCATCATCATCATCTGCTTAGTTTAGTTTAGTTTAGTTGATGGATCAACATCACGGCACACGGGTGTAACCTATAAGTGCTCCGTTCTACTCCTAAGTCAAACCTGAGTTTGGAGAAACTCAGCTCAGTGGACGAACTCCGTAGCACCGGCGAGGATCCTGGAATACTTTGGGTAGATTCATCATCATCATCATCATGGGACGCAGAGGTGTTTCCAAGGCACCAGGGCCGGGATATATACTGGCCAAGACCTGCTGACACGTCCACGTCGTGCGTCCTGGGCAACAGGTCTCTTCGGGGACCTGGCTAACATCAGTAGGATCGATGATTCCTCCGAAGTCGGAGAGTGTCTGCCTGCATGGCGAGGAACCACCAGTCTGCACACCAATAAGCCAGACATGGGACAACGGATACTCACGCACACCTCAGGTCCGGTATGACATCACATTGATGTTGGACAACAGGATGCATTCATCCGACATACAGGACTTCACGCTGGAGTTCACAGCCAGCGAGCGCAAGCAAGCAAGCAAGCAATCATCATCATCATCTTCCACTTCTGCCGTCAAGCGTCGTGGGGAGGAATAATTTGCGTTCCAGCGCCCGGTGGACGGCACTGGATAGTGTCATTCCGTGTGGTTGTACAATGTCTCTGATGTCGTCAATCCATTTTCTTCTTGGACGTCCTCGTGGTCTCGTCGCAGATGATCTTTGATGTAAGGCCAGTGATGGTAGTTGCTGATGTTGCATTCTAACGACATGGCCAAACCACTTGATCTTCTGTTTTTCAATAAATGTGGCACAAGGTGTTGATCCCACAGGCTGTCTGATAGTAGCATTTCTTACTCGGTCTCGGATTGTTAAGTTGGCAGCTCTCCTCAGGCATCTCATTTCGCAGGTGTTGATTTTGCGAAGGTGTAATTTGGATAAAGTCCAGGTTTGAGATTGATAGCATAGGGTTGGTGTGAATATGTTGTTTATTATCTGTCGTTTTGCGGACATGGGTATATTTGGATACTTCAGTAAGGGTGATAGTTGATATGTAAGTGCACTAGCTTTTTGACATCTGATTTCAATTTCTCTGTCCAATCTGCCATCTTCTGTGATCATACTTCCAAGGTATTTGAATTCTTTAACTTGTTGCAGAGGTGTGTTATTTATCTGTATACTTAGTGGGCCTGGCGATCTGCTAACTTGCATTACTTCGGTTTTGGCTGTGTTTATACTCATATTGTATCTGCTGCAGGTTGAACTCAGATTAGTAATATGATTTTGTGGTCTGCCCTCATCGCTGTGAAACAGGCACTGATCGTCTGCAAATAGAAGTTCATTGATTCCTTGTGGGTCAGTTGTTTCATCTGGAGTAAAGAGTTCTAAATTTTCTGAATCTGTTCTGTCGAGACTTGCTTCTTTGGAAATTCTGTCCATGTAGATAATGAATAGCAGGGGAGAGAGCACACATCCCTGTCTCACTCCTGTATTGACTGTGAACATATCTGATATACCTTCTTGTGTTCTTACTGCACTTTGGCTCGAGTGGTACATGGCTATGATGTTTTCTAGCAGTTGCCCTTCTATCCCATAGTCTTCAAGAATGGTCCATAATTTGTATCTGTCTACTCTATCGAAAGCCTTTTCCTGATCCACAAACACAATATTCTGCTGGTCACTATATTCGATAGTTTTTTTCACAAATTTGTCTAAGTATAAATAATGCATCAGTGCAACTTTTACCTTTCCGAAAACCGAATTGTGCTTTGCTTAACTGTTGTTCAACTATTGGTCTAGCTCTCTGTTCCAAAAGTTTTGCAGACATTTTCCCTATATGGCTCAGGAGTGATATACCTCTGTATGTTTCGCACTCTCTCATATTGCCTTTCTTTTTCCATATTGGTACTATTATTGCCTGTTGCCAATCATCTGGGACTTTTCTTTCTTCCCATGCTATGTTAAAAAGTCTTGTTAGATTTTTAACTCTAAATTTTGCCCGGGCAGCGCCATTGGGCTACTCTTTTTCGATTTCCAACTGTCAAGGGATTTTTTTACGGGCGCAGCAATACACACGGGCGTCCGATCTCAATACCCAGAGACCATGGGAAATTTTATTACTAGAAATGTATTACTTATTACGTGAAAAAATCCCCGGTCCTCACCGGGGCTTGAACCCGGGACCTCCAGCACTCGAGGCGGACACAATACCTCGAGATCACGCAGCCCCCTCATCTTCATGTGTCCAGCCAGCTGGCCCAGGCGTTCATGATCCTTTGTTTTTAAAATTCGCATATCCTTTTACAGGACATCGCTGTCAAAATCAGCATCTTTCAGCTGATTGTTGATTTCTTGGCAAGATTACGCTCAGTAGTTTGCTCATGATCCTTTACAGTTCATAAATAAACACACTGTTTGGCGCTCATAGAAGTGAGAAGAAGGAAGTAGAGACTCAAGGACGCACTAGACAACATAAAAATTGATAGCTGCATGGTGTTCAGTACCAAAAACCACACTACAAGAGCTGGACAAGGTGTAGAAATCAAGAACTTAACTTACTGAGTCACCACGGGAGGGATGAGATCAACACCTATTGTGGAGGTGAAGAAGATGGGGATTCGAATCTATCATCCTACAAATGGCTGACAGCTTCCTCGCTGCAGGAACAAGTGTACTTCGACACACGACCAACTAGACAACCCCCCCCCCCCCCCCCCCCCCAATGATTCCCATGCCTCTTTACAGAACTCGGTCCTTGATAATCTGGATCAACTCCGCTGAAATTTCTTCATGCCACCGTCACAGTCTGTCCGGGTGATTGGTAATGGAAGAAAACCCGTGGGTAAATATGTTAAAAATAATACATTTGTAAGTATTGATTAACAACCGTAGAACTGTAAGGAAGGTCGAGGACGGGAAGTAAATATTAGGGAAGTTACTGCTGTCATTGTTTGTTCTTGTTTCCCGATCTATGAGAGCCATGTTTGAATAAACATTTGGAAGATGAAAAGTATGCAATCATAACATCAGATGAAAGATGTATGACAGTTAGTTAGTTAGTTAGTTAGTTAGTTAGTTAGTCGACAGATCGTCCTCATTGCACATCGAACCATTCAGTTCATAAGTGCTCGGATACCCTGCTCAGCAAATCCAGCAGCGCGTAGCGGCTAACGACACCAGTTCTGTGTTGGTTTATCAATCTTCTTTGGCTTCCTGTGTAGTGTTCTTGTTTGGCCACACCTCGTTTAATTTGCTGTTCACGCAGTCTGACCATGGTCAGACGATTCACGGTCATCACTTGGTTCTCATAAAAGTCTTACTTCTCGTAGCACATTCAGAATGTCAGACTGGTCCATGGCGCGTACGCCCTCCACAGTGTAGCCTTTCCTGCGAGCTTGTCAGCCCGCTCATTTCCTTGTACTCCCGCATGCCCTGGCACGAAGATGAAACTAATCTTTGCAGCCAAGACCGCTGCAGAGACAGCAACCACTCTCTTCGGATCCACCCCATCTCTATCCTCCTGAGCATGCTCATTGAGTCGGTAAGGAAACAAGTCCAAGTGAATGTTTGTGTCTCGAGTCATGTTATTGCTTTACTTACTGCCATGACTTCCTTAGTCAGGCTACTTGTGGTCTCAACAAAAACACCAGAGTCCCCCTTCACAATCTCCCCCCGGTCTTCTCCCATGTCGGACGACCGACCCATCTGTGTAAATGACAGCATTACCGTCTAAGGAATTCTCGAAAATCAACGCTTGTACTTCCGCCTCCACAGCAGCCGGATTTTCTTGTCTGCATTTTCTGTCTAGTTGGATGCAAACTGAAAAGGACGTACCTAAATCTGTTGCCACTTGTACCCATTCCTCGCCAGGTTCTAAGTCCTCCAGTGAACACACCTATTGCAGAATGAATTCGGCTTGATTCATCCACGACTTTCCTTTTTTTAACCTGCTGCCCTTCACCTTCCTAATTTCACTATGCAGTGGATGTTATGCGTTTGCGTTAACTCTGAGGTAGGCACGTGCTCTGCAAAGTTGTAGTTTGTCTTCAAAGGTTTGAAAATCAAGAAGGTAGCGCATCGCCCTGCATGCTGTATCTCTTGTACATCCAAGAATAATATGCATAGCTTCGTTTTGTATGTGGAATTATTTGTATGTAGGAGGTGAGGGTGTTATTCATCTTTGATGATTGTTCCTATAGTATTGATTGGTGCTCTTATAGCAGAAGAGCTATTTCTCCTCACTGAAATTATTTTAGCCATTAGTACCAACAACTGAGTTAGTATGGTTTATACGTTTGTGTTGAGATTATTGGTATTTGGAATTGACTGATGCCTGGTGATGTAATTTACACTGTTTCACATTGTAAGTGATGTATGGATAGAACAAGACTATTTTGTTTATAGTGGTACTTTTCAGGGATATAACCAGCAGTTTAGGTTTTGGGGCCAAGGTCCCCAAAGGTGACAGAAAGTTGTTTTGTGTTGAGGGTTGTGCTCCCTGGCTAGGGAATTGTTAGGGCATGGAAGTCTAAGGTGACTGCTTGTTCACTGAGTGTGCCAGGAGTGTGAGGTACAGTTGTCAAGATAACAGTTAAAGAGGGGAATTATAAATTTTTTAAAATAATTGTTTGTGTAACACTGCTGACTCTCAGGTGTCAGGGAACTGTTTCTCACTGTTGGTGTCACTATTTTTTGGTAACACTGCATATGATATTAATTTTCTCATGAATAACGCCTGGTATCAATGTATAGGTGGCCTGTATATGCATATGACCATGATTTTTGTTATCTGATGATGTACATTTTTGGGGTGTTTTACTTTATAGGTAAGGTCTGATTAGGACGGGACCATCTTTTCTGGGATATTGTTACTGTCAGGAGATATAACCAGTGGTTCCTATTCTGTGGCACTGGAGATGACCGGTTTCTTTTGGAAGTTGAATCCCTTGACTTAATATGTGTTTCCCTTTGTAATGGGAACTGATTTTGTTTTTGTATTGCGGATGGGTGGCCAAATGAAAAGGAAGTTTGTGTTCATGTTTGGCGAACGTGACATCTTGATAACCATTCGTGTATGGGAATCATTCATATTTTGTTTGAGGTTGTTATCATGATTATTGAGTTTGGGCGCATGTCTAGGTATATATTTATGAGATTGTTGTCTCCATTTAGTAACTGCATTTGTTATTTTGATCACTGTTTATGTGTAGATGTCATTGATTACTTATTTGATTGATCATTATGTTTTTGGATGTGGTCCCAATTGACATAGACTTTTTTCTGCCTTTGTCATTTTGAATGACTGTTTATGTAATAAGTGTCATTGGTTTCTTGATTGGATTGATGATTATGTTTTTCGAGTGTGGTCACATTTGACATCGATATTTTTGCATTTGTCACTTTGCTGATGGTTTATGTGTAGATGTCAGTAATTGCTTGCTTGATTACAGATTTTACTTTTTGATGTGGTCACTGAAGACCAATGATTTTTTTTTTGGTGAACTAGCTAGATGTTAACTTTTAAAGAGAAAGTTTGGGTGAGGAGATACAATAGTCTATTCTTTTTGACGGGACGTCAAAAAAGTAGGGCGTTGGATATGTCACAGCACCAAACCGATGCACTTTGGTTTGGTCTGTAAAAGCAGTTTGATTCTGGCAACTGCCGGAACCCTAGCAGACAAAGAGAGCCAGTTTTTGTGTTAGCAGTCCGCCAGCTTGGTTCGCGCTGATGAGAGATGTGGGCAGTGTGCCCTGTTGTGAATTGTTGATAGGAACAAAAGTGCTGTTCTGTTGTTGTCAGATGTGGGAACAATTCTCTGAGTTGGTCTGGGGTCAACCTATGTCATAGGAGAAAGCCGAGCGGCTGACTAGTTAGTGTCATCAGGCCTGGGTTTATGGCGGAGTAGTAAATTGTGTCACGACTCTGTTGTTTATGTCGCGTCTTAAGATTTATGTTGTGCAACTCATGTTTTGTAGTGTCTTATTGTTGTCTGTGTCAAAGTCCTTTATTGTGTCATTCTACTCAGCTACTGTTTGGAGCACCTGTGTTGTGGTACTTGGTGTACCCTGTTGTCTTAAATTCTGGTGACTGAATAGGGGCCACCCTTGGTTGATGTTTGATATATGCAGTTGTCTGTTGTATCTGTAATTGAACATCCGTTATTAAATGTTTTATTCAATGTGTTCGAACACAAACTGTCACCAAAATTTATAGCAGTTGATAAATAAAGAGCTATTTTTGTACTGTTTTTGATTTGTTTCTTTAGTCTCTTTGAGTTTTTACAACCACCATTTCTACCACAATCTAACACCTTAATCAACTGCTTGGGTTCTAACATGGTGTTTCCTGTGTGAACATCTATAAAATAGTTTTTGCCTCTGTCCAAGATCTCGTACCTTATCTAATTACTATATCATTTTTTGTCAGCTGAAGGCGGTGTGAGGTTCTCTCTCTTTTACTACTTTTCTTCTTTGGCCGTAACGAAGTCTGAGTTACCTCTCTACCTCTTAGCACCGTAGCAAAGGATGTAATGGATCCCGAGGTATTTATGGAGCCAGTGATCTGGTACAATGACAGTTTGTATGCTGTTGTTGAGTACTCTAGGTTGTGTGCACGTGTGTTCGTGCGTGAGTGTGTGCGTGTTTGTGTGTTAGCGTGTGCCGTGTGTGCGTGTGTATGTCGTATATGTGTGTGTGCGTAACTACGTGGAGAGAGAGAGAGAGAGAGAGAGAGATTGAGAGAGAGAGAGAGAGAGAGAGAGAGAGAGAGAGAGAGAGAGAGAGAGAGAGAGAGAGAGAGAGAGAGAGAGAGAGAGATATTAGTGAAGATCATCATCTTTGCATTCAGGATAGGCCCATAAGTTCCCCGAGCTCCCCCTTAACATCTCCGCCAGCGTAGATGGATTGATCGTACATGTTCAGTGTTGATTAGCAAAAGGTTTCGCGCTCTTGGGGAAAAGATCACGCCTGCCAGCTTCCCGCTTCATTCCCAACTCCTTCACATTGGGCAATGGAGCAGATTCTCATGCGTCTTTAAAGTCATCTGTTTATCCTGCATCTCTTTCGGCATTGATGATGACAGGTTCAAACATTGCATTTCCCTCCTCTATGAAAGCCATGTTTGCCAAACGATCGACACGTTCGTTACCTTTCAAGCCTGAGTGCCCATTATAGATGGAAGTTAGCTGGACTGATTGTGATGTGTTCAGTGTGTCGAGCAACTGACGTTGTATGAGACCCGTCTGGACCTTCTTGAGCATGTTTATTGAGTCGCTATTGAGTCGGCACTTCTGCGTGCCTGTTCAATTCGTGGTATTGATTACAGCTATTGTTTCCATTGTAAGGCTGCTTGTTGTCACTGCAAAGGCACCACTTGCTTCCTTGATACTTTTACATTTGTGCTTACCGAGAATGTCCGTGTACTCCGCTTGGTCCTGACAACAGAGCCATCCTTAAACACCAATGCATCGCCCTATCTATAGAGGGAAGGTTCAGAAGGTCTCACGGCTTGACAAGATGCACCTCTGGTGTATCCACGTGCCTTCATTGTATAATTTTAAAAAGCCTTTTTGTTTGTGCAGCGCTTACTAACAGAATGGACAGAATGTACTCAATGGTAGAGAGTATCAGTCCCTGGTACAACATCACAAGTATTTATTATTCAATATATATCGCGGCCATGACTTTCATTGTTGACAAACCTTTCCTGGCCTTGGTTATGATGTGGTCTATGCGACCCTTGAATGTAGACGTCGGTCTAATCTAACATCCCAATATTTCACAGAGCTGGTTCTATCATTGTGCTGTCCGCACAGTTCCATTATTGACATGGGTGTGTGTTGACAGCACGATTATTCAGCGAGAACAATGTTATAGTCGCATTGGATGGATTGGCAGTTGCACTTGAGTTGATGCACATGATGTTACCCGATCTACTTTTTGTTGTCACTTTAGAGTGCGGACTTTCCCCCGTCAGTATACCAGGATATCGTCTGGGTACTTTGCCACTTAACTGTTCCCCAGCCATCCTAATCGTGGAGACATTGAACAGTACGGGAGAACCTTTGGGCAAGCCTGGATTCACTACGACGGGGCCCGACAACCAGCCTCCATTTCCGAGTACAGCTTTCCTTTCCAACAGGACAAGGAGTGGGTTGATATTAAATTTCAGAAGTAGTTTCATCAACACATGAAATGGCACTTTATTGTACGAATGTCTATGGCAGTAGTACGTGTTTTGAGATCAGCGTAGAAGCCTTAACATCTGTTTTATGCCGAGACTGCAGCATTGCGCCATGTTTCCTGTATTCTGTTTGTATCCGCTCGGGTATTCGGTAATGATTAAATTTGCCCATTGTATTCTGCGTAATGATGATTCTGTACCCGCTAATATGTGTATAATTGTTTTCAAGGTTTGGCTATTGGAAATAAATAACTGTAGCCAACTTTCGGGTATGTTGCCATTTTGAATGCTGTTATTGCAGTCATTGCACGGGTCTTGTAGGCAGGGCCGGATTAAGCTATCTTGGTGCCCTAGGCACAAACCCACATGGGTACCCCCTACTGCCCCGGGCCCCCGATCCTCCACTGACTGCTGGTATGTTCAATATTATGCAAAAAACTAACAAAGAAAAACAGTTGTGAAATGTAAACACATATGTTTGTACTACTATCACTCATATAAAACCTACAATAAGGTATTTCTGTATTAAAATTAATAGTTAATTAATTTTGTAATAATAGTAGACAAAAATACTGTAACTTTTTAGATAGATAAGAAAGTCAGAGAGAGCACACATTTACATTTTAAAGTTCTTTTTTTCTAGATTTACGTCTGGCAAAGTTTTTGAGTACATCATCAAAGTTAATTTTGCGCAACAGGTCTGCCTCAATCATTAGCAAAGATAAGGAATCAAGCCTTTCTTGTTTCATTGTCGATCTACTTGGATTTTTTTGTACGTTTCAACTGAGAAAAAGAGCGCTCATTTGAACAGTTCGTAACCATTAATGTTAAAAATATGCGCAAGGCGATTTCTACATTTGGAAAAGCACACTCGATGTTGTCTCTAACTATTACTTTGTAGAGTTCTGCATGACTGAACGTGTTGTTGTCAGATTTTGATGCACGAAACTTGTGGCGAATATATGAGTGGAACTGTTATAGTTCAGTATATAAATTATTGTTCAGATCTTCAGGATAAGCATTTATTAGTCCTTCAAAACACTGAGATGTTTGTGGTACATCGACCAAACTGCTAGATCATTATATACCTGTCCTCGTCTACTCATCTCTGTCTCAAGTTTGTCAACAATGGTGTAGAAAGCAGATATACGAAATTTGTCTCTGGCATTCTGAGATACCTCAGGGGCATCACCAGTAGTATAGTAACGTGGAAAGGATGACCGTTTTTGAGGCACAAAAACGATGTGCGCCTCTAAGGGCGATAACTCTTTTTCACAAAACAAAAAAAGTAGGCGTGGTCCGAGTAGGTGTTGCGAAGTGACTCATCAGAGTGGGTGTGGTCTAGTGACTCATCAGAGTAGGTGCTATACAACATAAAAAACACAACATGAAACACTCAAAATAGTCAAGTAAGGTACATAATAATTTTATTAAATCATGCATAGACAAAGTTATAAATTGTTTTTTCTTGGCGGGGAAGCGTGCGAAAATCTGGAAGGTAGTACCGAGAAGATATACGTCGACGAAGTGTGGGAAAATCTCGGGCGGGTGTGACGGTGGTCGGTTCATAACAGAAGGGGGTGTATGCGGGTGGGAAAAAAAGTCATTAAGTAACGGGTTGTAAAAACGTTGGTGAGTGGTGTGTTAAAATATTTTGAACTGTTAGCACAGTGGCGGTGTATATTAGTAGGAATAGAAGGAATAGGTGCGGTGGCGATAGTAGTAATAGTGGGTATGGCTTAGTGAAATTAGTTGATAAGGGGTGGTTATTAGTGCTTTGTAGATGGTCGTAGTGGCTCATTCACTACCAGCACACGTGTTACAAATGAAACTTTGAAAGCTAAAGATCGTTGCTTGTAATGGATATGGTGTAGTGTCATTCAGTGTTAAGGGGTGGGTAGCAGGTAATATTGGTCAAGAGGTGGTCAAGCAGTGGTCAAGTAGTGGTCAAGTGGTCGAGTGATCACTTAAATTGTCCGGGAAAGTATGTGTAGTTAAACGGTAGTGGATAAAGGGGTAGATGATATGGTCAAATAGTGGTCAAGCAATGGTCAAGTAGGGGTCAAGTGGTCGAGTGACCACTTAAATTATCGGGGAAAGTATGTGTAGTGAAACGGTAGTGGATAAAGTGATCGATGACGTGGTCAAGAGGTGGTCAAGTAGTGGCCAAGTGGTCGAGTGATCACTTAAATTGTCGGGGAAAGTGTGTGTAGTGAAACGGTAGTGGATAAAGTGATCGATGACATGGTCAAGAGGTGGTCAAGCAGTGGTCAAGTGGTCGAGTGACCACTTAAATTGTCGGGGAAAGTATGTGCAGTTAAACGGTAGTGGATAAAGTGCTCGATGACGTGGTCAAGAGGTGGTCAAGCAGTGGTCAAGTAGTGGTCAAGTCGTCGACTGAACACTTACAATGTAGAGGAAAGTACGTGTAGTGAAACGGTGATGGTAAAATAAGTAATGACATGGTCAAATAGCGGTCACGTACTGGTCAAATGGTCGAGTGACCACTTAAATTGTACGGTAAGGTACGTGTAGTGACATGGTGATGGTTAAAGTGATCGATGACGTGGTCAAGCAGTGGTCAAGTACCGGTCAAGTAGTGGTCAAATAGTCGAGTTACCGCTTAAATTGTCGGGGAAAGTTGGTATAGTGACATGGTGATGATCAAGAGATGATCAAGTGGTGGTGAAGTAGTTGTCAAGTAGTGGTCAACTGGTCGAGTGACCGCTTAAATTGTCGGGGAATGTATGTGTAGTGAAACGGTAGTGGATGAAGTGATCGATGACGTGGTCAAGAGGTGGTCAAGCAGTGGTCAATTAGTGGTCAAGTAGTCTAGTGACCACTTAAAATCTAGAGGAAAGTACGTGTAGTGAAACGGTGATGGTAAAATAAGTAATGACTTGGTCAACGGTGGTTAAGGGGTGGTCAAGTAGTGATCAAATGGTCGAGTGACCACTGACATTTTTGGGGAAAGTACTATTAGTGACATGGTAGTGGGTAAAGGTAGTGAAACAACAGTAGTAATACTAGTAACAATAGAGGTAGTTGTAGCAACAGCAATAGTAGCGGTTGCATTGGTAGAGATACAAGTCTCTTTATCGGCATGTGTAAAACTCTCTCACACACACACACAAGAACAAAGACAAGTACGGCCGCATCACAAGAATAGACAAACGTATACACACAGAAACATTCAGACAAGTAGAGAGACATCACAATAACAATGACACATACACACTCACAAGAATAGACGAATAAATACACAATCGAACACAAAGGTACAGAGATTGCGAACAACACATCCTTCCCCGTGTTTTGTAAACGGGTGCTGATGTCCGAAAAAACTTCCTACCATTACTTCTACTACTACCACCACAACAACCATACTATTATCCTAGGTTGGCGGGTCCCTGCCGTACGTTATCAACGCCATATGCAAAAGTCATTAAGTGGCCGGATGGTTGCTGGGAGATGTGATTCATTGGTCGCAGGGGGTAGGTTCATAACTATTAAAACACTCACACGGTTCGTCAGCGGGTGCTTACAAAAAAGTCATTGCTATGTGTCTATATACGAGTCGTTGCATCTTTCCCCAGAAACATATTTCCATTGTTTTACAACTTGTCTGCTCATTGGCATGTTTCACACCCAGACAAAAGTACAGGTTATATGTATCATTTCAACATTCAAATAAGAAAATGTGTTAGCCAAATTATTAAAATGTTGGCCGAAACAAGAAACATCTCAACAATACTTATGAAAAGTAGGAAACTTTTATAACCATATGTGAAAAATATCGGTCAAACTTATAAATGTCTCGTCCAAATTTATAAAAAAGTAAGAAAATTTGTTAGCCATATGGTGAAAATATTGCTCAAACTAAGAAACATGTCGACCGAAGTAGGAAATTACGTGAACCAAAGTAATAAAATTGTTGGCCAAATAGGAAAAAGTATCGGTCAAACTTATAGATGTCTCGTTTAAACTTATAACATGTAATGAAAATTTGTTACGCAAAGGTGAAAAATATTGGCCAAGTAATGAAATATCGCATCCGAACTTATAACAAGTAAGAAAACATCCTAGTAACATCAAGAAATATGTCGACCGAAGTAATGCAATAGGCAAAACGATGGACAAACTTATAAATATGTCGACCGTTATAAGAAAATGTTACCCATATTAGGAAAAATATTGGCCAACGTATGAAATATCTCGACCAAACTTACAAAGAGTAGGAAAACATGTCGACCAAAGTAAGAAAATTGGTTAGCCAAAGATGAAAAATAGTGGCCCAGTAAAGAAATACCGCATCCAAGTTTATAAAATGTATGAAAATGTGTTAGCCAACGGTGAAAACTATTGACCAAGTAAAGACATTTCTTGTCCAAACTCATAAAAAGTAGGCAAATTTGTTAACTAAATGTGAAAATTATCGGTCAAACTTATAAATATCTCCACCAAACTTATAATAAGTAGGAAAATTTGTTAGCCAAATGTGAAACATTTTGACCAAGTAAAGAAATATCTCATCCAAACTTATAAAAATGTCGACTGATATAAGAAAATATGGTACCCAATGTAGGAAAAATAGTGGCCGAGTTACGAAATAGCTCAACCAAACTTACAAACCTTAGAAAAATATGTCGACCTAAGCAGGAAAATGTGTTAGCCAACAATCAAAAATATTCGCCAAGTGAAGAAATAATACATCCAACCTTATAAAAATTAGGACAATTTGTTAATCTAATGAGAAAAATATTGACCAAGTAAAGAAAAATGTACACCAAATTTACAAAACTTAGGAAAATGTGTAAACCTAATGAGAAAAAAATATTGGCCAACTAAGAAAGCATGTTAGCCAAATAGGAAAACGTATCGCTCAAACTTATAGATGTCTCGTTTAAACTTATAACATGTATGAAAATTTGTTAGGCAAAGGTGAAAAATATTGGCCAAGTATTGAAATATCTCACCCGAACTTATAACAAGTAAGAAATCATGCTAGTAACATCAAGAAATATGTCGACCGAAGTAATGCAATATGCAAAACGATGGACAAACTTATAAATATGTCGACCGTTATAAGAAAATGTGTTACCCAAATTAGGAAAAATATTGGCCAAGGTATGAAATATCTCGACCAAACTTACAAAAAGTAGGAAAACATGTCGACCAAAGTAAGAAAATTGGTTAGCCAAAGATGAAAAAATAGTGGCCCACTAAAGAAATACCGCATCCAAATTTTATAAAATGTATGAAAATGTGTTAGCCAATGGTGAAAACTATTGACCAAGTAAAGACATTTCATGTCCAAACTCATAGAAAGTAGGCAAATTTGTTAACTAAATGTGAAAATTATCGGCCAAACTTATAAATATCTCCACCAAACTTATAAAAAGTAGGAAAATTTGTTAGCCACATGTGAAAAATGTTGACCAAGTAAAGAAATATCTCATCCAAACTTATAAAAATGTCGACTGATATAAGAAAATATGGTACCCAACGTAGGAAAAATAGTGGCCGAGTTACGAAATATCTCAACCAAACTTACAAAACTTAGAAAAATATGTCGACCTAAGCAGGAAAATGTGTTACCCAAAGATTAAAAATAGTGGCCAAGTAAAGAAATAGCGCATCCAAACTTATAAAATGTAGGAAAAATTTGTTAGCCAAATTGACAAAACTGTTGACTAAACTTATAAATATCTGGTCCAAACTTATGAAAAGTAGGAAACTTTGTTAACCAAAGGTGAAAAATATTCTCCAAGTAAAAACATGTTTCAACCAAACTTATAAATATATCATCCAATCTTATAAAAAGTAGAAAAATTTGTTAGCCAAATGGGAAAAATGTTGGCCAAATACAGAAATAGCTCGACCAAACTTATAAAAATCTAGGAAAAAATATTAGCCAACACAACTAAAATGTTGACCAAAGTTATAAATATCACATCCAAACTTATGAAAAGTAGGAAACTTTGTTAACCAAATGTGAAAAAATATTGACCAAGTACAGACATATTTCAAACAAACTTATAAACTTGTCGTCCAAAGTGATAAAAACTAGGAAAATCTGTCACCCAGTCTAAGAAATAGCTATGGAAAAGTAAGAACTATGTCGACCAAGCTAAGAAAAAATGTGGTACCCAAATTAGGAAAAAATGTAACTTCTGTAGTTATGTCAAACGTGTCTTGAACTTTTATCTGAAAAGACGCTATCAATGTCACCACTTTCCCGATTTTACATTACCGAAAGCTCCAACTTCAGCGTATCTGCTACAGAAACCCTTATACAGACTAATCACTCATCTCTCCACACTCTTGGTTTCTTTCTAACACAAAGTGGTCACATCACCAAGAACTTCAAACCTCCATTGTACACATGCTCCATTGAAACACCATGACAGTTAACAACATTTATGGTAAGGTCGTCTATGGTTCCACCTGGTATAGTTTCTGTATCATCTAGGTATTCGTCATCACGGAACCATTTCCCATGGCTGCCATCTTCAACTTTCCATACCACAATGTCTGCTACACTATCCTTTCATTGTTCCATCTTTCAACAATACAACGGTTTTTTCTCGAAGTCTGCCTAAAATAACATTTCTTAGGGTGTCCACTCCTAGCTCACTTAGCATTTCACATCCGCAATAACGACAAGTCTGCAAGCAACCACCACTGTCTGTTATAAAGTCGACCTTTCTTAAAACCACGCCTGCCTTAGTGAACTCCTGAATACCAGCTACCACATCTTCTAACCGACTTTCAATGTTTCATAACAAATAACACTAACATTCTTTTTGATTACAGAACAGCATAATATCTGCTGACTAGGCAGATTTTCCAACCTAATGGAGGTAAAGCATCTGTCCCCCTTAACCTACTAGGTGCTATTCTAGACAACGAATGGGGTCATCGACCATCACCCCTAGGAAGAACTTGAACAAAACAACAGAGAGGGGGGTTCCTGAGACGGATTATTTGAATTCCTTGGACTACCACAGTAACTAAAGATGATCGCCTAAGAAGAGCCTAAGGAAAATAAAGGATTATATACATCAAACACAGCAAACTCTTTCTTACTAACCCTAACCCTAACTATACATCAGACACAACAAACTCTTTATGTAAGAGCCATAGACACAAACCACTGTTAGAAAGCGAAAAAGTTCAATTTTAATTAAAATTTAAAACTAATAAATCGCAATTTTATTGCGCAAAATGTAAGCTCGATATAGTCCTATATCTAACCTATACCTATACTTAGTATATATATATATATATATATATATATATATATATATATATATATATATATATATATATATATATATATATATATATATATATATATATATATATATATGTATATTAAGTGAAGCGCACGATAAAATTGCGATTTATTAGTTTTAAATTTTGATTATGTGGTTGTTTCGAGATTTGAAATTTAAATTTTGAGCACAACCCACTACTGGCAACGCCGATTGCATTCTGGTATGAACCTAAGGCCCATCCACGTCAATACGGAAGCACTATACTCGAGTTTCGCCCTCAGTTTGAGCTCGTCAGTAGTGCATATCCCTGACCGGATCCGGAAACAGTCCCGGATCACGCGTGTGAAGCGGGTGTGTAACCACGCAGCACACACTGGACACACCAAATTATCACAACAGAATATCACAACGCTACCCATCGTAGGCTATGCTCAAGATTGCCCAATCGCCGCGACCGACGTCCGTCAATCGATGGGACCCGAACGATCAGGACTTCTCACTGGCAAGGAACACCAGCCCTCCTAAATCCAGTGAGCAATAATCAATTGATTATGTGGTTGTTTCGGGATTTGAAATTTAAATATTGAGCACAACCCACTACTGGCAACGCCGATCGCATTCTGGTATGAACCTAAGGCCCATCCACGTCAATACGGAAGCACTATACTCGAGTTTCGCCCTCGTTTGAGCTCGTCAGTAGTGCATATCCCTGACCGGATATATATATATATATATATATATATATATATATATATATATATATATATATATATATATATATATATATATATATATATATATATATATATATATATATATATATATATATATAAGATTTTTGAGAATTAAAAACCCTTAGATGAAAACGAAAACGAAAGTAAAAAGTGTAACCATTAACCTTACCTTCGTCAAATCAAGTTTTGCTGTGTAAGCTAAATTAGTAATATCTACATCAGTAAGTAGTTTATACAAATGTTCGAAAATGCAAAGTAGTTCTAAGCCGTTATGCAAATGTACAGTCATTCAATGACACGTCGACAAATTAGCACTATTCACAATTGTTTTCACTAGCAGACCAAAACGGAAGTGAATTTGTCGCTATGCATTAGTGCGTTACGTAGCACAAACATATCCCAGACAAGTCAAAAAATAGCACAAAACAACCTTGAAGAAAAATAACAAAAAAAAAAAAAAAAAAAACAACCTGGGTGGGGGTTATTTTACCCCCGGGTTGTGGGACCAAGGTTAAATAATGTGCGATTCAATATTACATTTGCGATTTGCTTATGCCATGCAATTACGCTACCGGGACAATATACACATTTTTCTTGAGGACTTGTGGTGCCCCCCAAATGCTTGGTGCCCTAGGCACGTGCCTTGTTTGCCTAATGGTTAATCCATCCCTGCTTGTAGGCCTGTTTCTTGTAGCCTGCCAATATCCTCATAGTTGACGCCACCAGGGACAGGTGCAGATTTGTTCGAGGTTTTAATTATATCCTTGAAGTCGTCGGTGGTAATCATCAGATATCGGTTATTTCTACCCCAGCACATAAATCAGTGAACATATTCATTGTAGCCGCCCGTTGTCCACAGTCCTGTACACAGGTCTCTTTGATGTATCTTTCAGTTAGTGCCTTTCTTGCCCTTTCTTCTGTCTTGTTGACACTCCTCTTTCTGGGTGCACCGTTCACGGATCTGTGTAGTGACCAGAACTTGTTGAGACATCTTTTTCTTGCATACTTCTTCACAAAGTGTCTCCCATTTGGCTAGTTTCGCTTGTTGAGCGACATAATTAAATGTAGTTGTCTTTGTCACCAAGTCTTGTTTTTGATCATTAAATGCGTTCTCCTGAGAGTTTCTGGCGTTAATTGCTCTTGGCCAGGACTGTACCTCAAGTTTTTAAACAGATTCAGTGCCAAACAAAAAGTAGGTTTGGACCAAACAAAAATGGTTGGTGAAAAATGAGAAGTAGGGGTCACAGTTATGATTTAAAAGTTGTTAACATGGTAGCAGACATGACTTGTTTTATTTTATATCAAATTAAAGGTAGTTGCATAGAGAAAACTACCGTATTTAAATTTTAACTATAGTTTGATTTATAAGTCCATGGCAATTACGGGAAGTTCGAATAAGACGATTTATCATCCTTTGGTAGTTAATCAGTGTCCACGCCTTCTCCACCGCTTCATTCCACCATATTGACCATATTGGCTGAGACTATTCTTTCGTTTGTTCTCGGTTGCAGCTCACTAGAGATTTCTTGATTTTGTTAATGGTGTGTTGTCTACCGACCAAGTGGTTATGGATTGGAACCTGTCTCCAGGGGTGGAGGTGTCAAAACTTGATATGGGCCCCTTTGTCGACTCAGCCTAAAATGATGCTTGGAAATGTTCTCGGAAATAAAGGCAGACACCCCACCCATCGAATACCGATTGGGTTATAACATATAGTGCTAGCACCATATACCAAATACACCCATCGGGCGTTGAAATGGGTTCTTTAAATTACTTTCCGTCCAGTTAAGTAAGAGCCAGTCTGTTATTTTCCGCTGATATGTAGATCGCATTTTATGATTTCTTTGAGACTTCACAAACTCATAAAATATTCAGTGTCGGTTTCATTTTGCACTGTCATATAACGTTTTAAAATGCAAGGAGAGGTCGGCTCTCAGTTTTGATGATGGTGGGGGGGGGGGGGGGGGGGGGGGGGGGGGGGCCGATCTGATGATAAAAAGCTCTATCATGAATGTGGGATTCTCGTGAACATTTCATGTTAATGGGTGTCTCCCGAGAAACTAACAAACTTGCTAAGGGCGTAGGATTTAATCTTTAACAATAAACGTTAAAAATAATTCAAAACAATGTTTTCCCGTAGTGAATTTTAATAACGAAGACACAAACAATAGATTGCACGATTTATTGCCTGACATATTCTGCAGTATGTATGATACGAGATGCGGCGAAATATGCCAGGCAATAAATCGTGCAAGCTATTGTTTTTGTTTTGTTTTGGATACGATATTAGCTGCTCAATAGTGTGCCAATAACACGGAGATACAACACACGTTTTTCATAGCTGCAATCAACAAGCCAACAACAAACACAATCCATTCCAGGATGTCAAATGGCCTGCAATGCTCGGTGCTTAATTATGTCTTCAAGCAGGCATATTAGCGTAGTTGATAGGGAGTTTGCTCTTATACTTCCAGGGCGCTGATGTCGAGGTAGTGCGTTCTCTTCCTACACATGTCAGTTGGATTTAAACGTTGACTTCTCGTTCTTGACTCGGAGACCTAAATTACGAGTACCTCAGAAGTTGGAGTGTATTCGCTTGATTACGGTGGACACTGGTAACAGGGAAAACTTATCCACGCGCAAAAATCAGTCTAATGTGGTCAACGCTCCAAACAGAGCGAACAACAACAACAACAACAACAACAACAACAACAACAACAACAACAACAACAACAACAACAACAACAACAACAACAACAACAACAACAAAAACAACAACTAAAACAACAACTAAAACAACAACAACAACAAAAACAACAACTAAAACAACAACAACAACTAAAACAACAACTAAAACAACAACAACAACAAAAACAACAACAACTAAAACAACAACAACAACTAAAACAACAACAACAACTAAAACAACAACAACAACAACAACAACAACAACGGCAACAACACGGTAACAACAACAACAACAACAAGGGTAACAACAACAACAACAACAACAACAACAACAACAACAACAACAACAACAACAACAACAACAACAACGACGACGACGACGACGACGACGACAACAACAACAACAACAACGGTAACAAACAACAACAACAACAACAATAACAACAACAACAACAAGGACGACGACGACGACAACCGGTTTGTTGATGTTCAACATTTTTTGGCCCACGCGTTATTATAGGGAAACAGTCCCGGATCACGCGTGTGAAGCGGGTGTGTAACCACGCGGCGGGACTGTTTCCGGATCCGGTCAGGGATATGCACTACTGACGAGCTCAAATGAGGGTGAAACTCGAGTATAGTGCTTCCATATTGACGTGGATAGGCCTTAGGTTCATATCAGAATGCGATCGGCGTTGCCAGTAGTGGGTTGTGCTCAATATTTAAATTTCAAATCCCGAAACAACCACATAATCAACATACATAATTGTTGTTAAATCTATGATTTAAGCTGATTTACTTGCATATTTACTAATTGTCCATAAATTACAGCAAAATATTCAATCAATCAGGTGCTGAATCCACAATGAAGGTTGGCTGCAATGGATCTTCAACATTGTCTGTCTCTCGTCCTGACTATGCATTCTGTCAGACTGATGTTCGTCCATCTCTTGATGTTATCTTCCCACTTATATTGTTGTCTACCTCTTGCTCGCTTGCCCTCAACCTTGCCTTCCACTATGGTTTTTATAAGAGTATTATATCTTTTAACGTGACCAAAGTATTTCACTTGCCTCCTCTGTTTTTTCTTTCATCAACTCTCTTTTAATTACCAGTTTTTCTAGAACCTCTGCATTTGATTGTTTTTGTTTCCATGAATTACGACATATTCGTCTGTATATCCACATCCCCTTGGCCTCTATTCGACATTCTAGTTGCTTATTCAGTGTTCAGGCTTCCGCGTCATACAGTAGTGTTTGAAGATACGTAACATTTGACAATTCTCATTTTTAATGCGTTGTTAATCTCTTTAGATGTTAATACCGATTTCATTCTACTGAAAGCATTTTGGCAGAATATTACCAATTATTAAATTACGGAAAATAATTATGTTAATGACTTTTTTCACTGTGGACCCTTTGTACCGTACCGTGATGTTTGATATCTTTCATGTCAGAACTTCAGTCTGGTGTTTATATAATTGAATTGCGTCTGGCCTAGGGCTAGAACACCGTGCTCTCTTTTGTGAAACCCAGGTTCGAATCCTTGGTAATCCTGTTTTTCGGGAGCAAAGAAAAAAAAAACACCCTAACCTGCACAGTTCGTGGCGACTGCACTAGCTTCTCGGCCTTAATTCATCATGCTCAACCCCCTCCCCCCCATTCCTGTCTTACATGGCAAGGTAGTAAAGACAGTAACGACAGTTTATCTAGCCATGAATCGCAGTACTGCAGTGGCTTGCACGCTCGTCTTTTAGCCCGGTGGTCGAATCCATCTCAAAGTCGCAGATTGTTTTATTGATCTGGGCTCCAAGGTAAATCCAGTCTACAATGGTCTAAATGTTTCCTGGGAAGTAAATCCGCCGGTGATAAATTGATAACTTCACCCATCTAGTGCCGATTAGTATGACAATGTGTAGTTAGCACCATATACCTTATGCACTTCACGGTGTTAGCACCATATACCTATGCGTTTAACTGTGTGAAAAGGGGTCCTTCACGTTTTTAACGTTAGCCAAACTACCCTGTATATAAAACGATAAAGGAAAAGGAAGATGGGGGTTACAGTATTGAAAGGCTTGCTGAAATGACGGTGTCCCAACATGGTTGTTTAAGTTTTTCAACGTTGTGGCAAAGAAAACCCAAGCTAGCGTTTTGCTGTTTTTGTTAAATACCTGAACAGGCTGCAAAACAAACGTAGCCCCATAGAAATCAAGATTTCATTAACACTTGGCAGAAATCATTATCGGATCACTCTACGCCCACTTTCTTAATCGATACAGAATAAACTAAATTTATATTCGCATCTTTTTGCTTCCTCTTGATTGGCCGGCTAAAAGAACTCTGTCAATCAGAAAGACAAGGCCCCGGTCAGATTTCGTTTCGTCTTTCAGCTAACGGGCCTCTCTATTCCTCCATAACTCCACGTGAGCACTTCTTTGATTTTGTAGTTTGAGCAGCATATCTTGAGTATTCCCCGTACTAACGACGTGGAGGGTAAGTAGGGGTGCCAGACTCTTCCGGGCATCGCTGAGCGTTGGCTCTCGCGTCCTCACGATACCAAAGTGGTCCCGCCCGGCATCAGACCATTTCTTTAGGACGGACAGTTCTATCCAACCGCGGGAATGTAGCGGCGAGACAGCGGTTGTTGGAATCCGGTGTTTGGTGATAAGGTTGTGTACTCGCAATCACACAGCCGCGTGCACGCCTCGTTTTCTGAACGAGGCTTTGCCGTTAACGAGTCATTGATTGCTGCTGTCATCACTATCATTATCAGAAAATATTTCCTAACCGCTGAAATGTGGAGCTAACTATTAAGACACCTGGCCCTATAATTTTCTGTAAACCTGCAAGGATTCACGTTGGTTTTAACACACGGGGTCAGCAGAAAGGTAATAATTAACATCACTTAAAGAAAAGTTTATTCCGGTTATATTTACTCAGAAGTAATCTTTGTATCTTGACGCATGGTCGACTTAAACGTTAACATTTTGGGATTGCGATTATGTTGTGACGAGTTTCGAGAAGGTAAATTAGGTAAGGATGAGAAGGGGAATTTTACATAAGTGTATCTGTCAGGTAAATTTTAGAAATAGTGGATAAATAAATCCAGGTACTTCGATAAGAGAAGTTGAAGTTGCTGATAAAGACCTCTCATTCTTAAACTTCCTATGCGCTGATGGCGAGATAGGGAGGGTTCATTCCTTACGCCGCATTACGTTCGATTTAAACGTTGACTTCTCGTTCAGAAAGCAATGGCAAACTACAAAACGAGAAAATCAGCCTAAGGTGTGATGACAACGTCCAGGAAAGGACATGGAACCCTTTTATTTTTACAATGACAAGAGTACTTCGAGTAACGACCATCTAGACACGCCTATATCTATACTGTGGTGCCAAGCTGGTCGGGCGTCAAAGTAAATGTATTCTTTCAAAGAAGCGCTGTCATCATTTCAAGGTGGAAGGTTCGAAACCCGGTGTAGGGGCAATATAGCTTTCCAATTTTGTTTTGCCAAGTGCGTCCTCTAATCTTCTCTTCATTCCGTTACTTCTCTGGGTGAAGATTAGTACCCGTGGATGTATTTGTAATTCTATTTTAATGACCTCAAGCAGTTCCCCAGACACTTATATTTCTATGTATTATCTAAGTCAGTCAGTCAGTCAGTCAGTCAGTCAGTAAGTCAGTCAGTCAGTCAATAACTAAGTAAGTAAGTAAGACAGTCAGTAAGTCAGACAGTAAGTAAGTAACTAAGTAAGAAGGTTAGTAAGTAAGTAATCCAGTCAGTCAATAAATTAGTCAGTCAGTCAGTCTGTTAATTAATCAGGCAGTCAGTCAGTTAGTCAGTCAGTCAGGCAGGCAGTCAGTCAGTTTGTTAGGCAGTCAGTCAGTCAGTCAATCGGTCAGTCAGACAGTTAGTCAGTCAGTAAGGCAGTCAGTTAGTCAGCCAGGCAGTCGGTCAGTCAGTCAGTCAGTTAGTCAGTAAGTAAATAAGTCAGTCAGTCGATCAGACAGCCAATCATTCAGTCAAGCAGTCAGCAATCAGTCAGTCAGTAAGTTAATAAATCAGTCAGTCAGTTAGTCAAGCAGTCATTCAGTCAGCCTGTACACGACTTCAGGCATATAACGCCTACAGTGCTACACCCACATGTTTATAGACCATCGGCACTCAGTGATCAGTATCATGTCGGCCGCCTTTACTTCCCAAGAAATGTCTTGGTACCACTTTTAGTCTGGGTGGACCTGAGAACCCAGGTCATTTGTAAACATCGGAATCTGCCCCAGCGCGAGCCGAACCTATGATTGTCGGGCCGGTCCAGTGTCTACTCATTATTATGCAAATGGCTCAACATAAATTATCCATAACACATAGGCACACGTTACTCTGTCATTTTCATTATCAGGTAGCAACTCCTTTGTCGAAAGTCGCTGTCATCAAAGCCCAACGAAAAGACTCTCTGTCTTACTCCAGTGTCCTTGCACCGTGCATTTGCATGCTCAGATTATCCTTGTGACCCGTGTCCACCATTGTTCTGGTCGGCCCCTGTCTCGTCTTTGAGGATCCATGACTCCCGTTACCGATCTTTCAAAACTCCTGAGACGTTTGCGAATGGTAGGTAGCGTAGTCGGCTAGGACGCTCGTCTGCTAGCCCGGTGATCTAGGATTCAATCCGCATCGGGTCGGATTCAGATGTTTAAAACTGACCCTAGTCTAACATGCAAACCAGGTAATGTCCCGCGGAGTAACGGTAGCCGGCGTACTACTTCCCACATCGCCCAGCTGATTGGTCTAGAAAAATATGGTCTAGCACCATATATCACTGCGCTTTAAGGTGTGAAAAGTGGCCTTTTATTAAGTACTGTGGCGTTTAATGTGGCCAAAGTAGTTTAGTTTCAGAGACAAGATGGTATTCATTTATTTATTTATTTTTGTGTGCTTGCTGGCTTTTAACTCAAGCATAGTCCATACACATTACTTCTAGCAGCCCTGGACTGAATTTTGGCTGTGGATTAGCTTTCCCTATTAAAGTGTCCCTCTCCATCAGGCGAACCCACTCCGACTTCAGAGGTACTTGTAATTTACGTCCCAAAGTCAAGGACGATAGGTCGGCATTTTAGTCCAACTATCCCGTGTAGGGGTTGAACCCATTACCTCAGCATCAGTGACCGGATGTTTAAGAACGAGCGTTCTTATTCATTCGGCCGTGCTGACCTAGGATGTTGTTTAAAACCCAATGCTATTCGATGTTCAGATCTTTCTTCTTGATCCATTCTATTCTAAGAACTGTAAATTTAACTGATTAAATGCATGAAATGTTGAATCCACTTATATACACTTCCCGTATCTTCCATGGGCTTGTATACTCACAAGAAAGCTGATCGTAAGGATGATCACAAACAATTAAAAAAAAAAAAACCCATAAAAAGTTTATTTAATCCAACAAAGGTCAAGCAATTTTAAAAAAAAAATTTGGTGAACGTAAATTTTAGTCTCTGAACAATCATTTCCGAAAGTTTCCGTTACCTCGGTCGCTTTGGATACAAGTTATCTTCTTTCCAAAAATATACTCCAAATGCGCCCCCTCAACCCCACGGGGTTGGCAGCGTTTTTGGTCACCCTGCATCTCGCGTTACTTTGCATTGAAAGAAGTGATGTAATACTGTTTGAGACAGGGAACAATAAAGTAATACACGTATTTACACAGTGGGATAATATAACAAGTTTATAGTGAAAGATTTTGTATAGACAAGAGTTAGATGTCTCCCGTCGTAGATCTAATGTGCTTATTGCTGTTGCATGGTGGGTAGTTCACATTTCTCACATCTTTATCAAATTCTTAGTTCTAAGGATTTAATCACAACCTTGGCGCATCCTTTTATCAAGTTCACGTGTTAGTGCTGAAGATGGTATGCATGTTGAAGTGTTGTAATGAATTATTGTGAGTCAACCAGCACAAAGATGGACACAAAGGATTGCAGACACCTTGTGCACGAACATGCATAAGCGGGGGAACTGACACTGGACAGAGATTCTTTTCGAAGAGCTGCAATGAGATCGACATTTTGCTTCATGATTACATAGTGATGGTGGCGTAATGGTTGCATTAATTCTTTTGAGTCGAGTTGAGATGAGCTAAGAACCGACATCACTGCACTCAGGACATTCCCATACGCGCTACGTCCTCTCGTTCAATAACTAGCGAAGAGTCAAACTGCCAGTCGCTCCAACTGCCATCTCATTGAACGTTCTCCTTGACTGCCCTCTCAGCTTTGAGATTAGTTCAGAACCCCTGCCGAACCCCTCCATATCATTCTCCACACATACGGGCTACCTCAATTATTTTTAGAGCAGGATCCACCACCACACACACTCATACGGCTATTGGGTCGAACCAGTCGCGAAAAATGGCTAGCGGATAGGAAGCAGTGCTCAAGAAGGGTAGAAAGGCACAGACAATCCCGTGGTAGATATTGCTGTAAGCTTGTAGTGTGTTATTCTTTACTTATTCTAGGCCGCCGCATAATGTGGTTAGGTTGCCAGTTATCTCCTCGACAACGTGCCCATGTTTTTTTGTTCAGTTTGCCACTACTTATTTCTTTTATCGCGTACCCGTGTGTGTTTTCCACGTTTTTACTACTTATTTCCTTTATATCCTACCAATGTTTGTTACCAATGTTTGTTGTCCAATTTGTCACTACTTATTTCCTTTACATCCTACCAATGTTTGTTTTCCAGTTTGTCACTACTTATTTCCTTTATATCCTACTAATGTTTGTTGTCCAGTTTGTCACTACTTATTTCCTTTATATCCTACCAATGTTTGTTGTCCAATTTGTCACTACTTATTTCCTTTATATCCTACTAATGTTTGTTGTCCAGTTTGTCACTACTTATTTCCTTTATCGTCTACCAATGTGTGTTGTCCAGTTTGCCACTACTTATTTCCTTTATCTCGTACCAATGTTTGTTGTCCAGTTTGTCACTACTTATTTCCTTTATCTCCTACCAATGTTTGTTGTCCAGTTTGCCACTACTTATTTCCTTGATCGCCTACCAATGTTTGTTGTCCAGTTTGCCACTACTTATTTCCATTATCTCGTACCAATGTTTGTTGTTTAGTTTGCCACTACTTATTTCCTTGATCGCCTACCAACGTTTGTTGTCCAGTTTGCCACTACTTATTTCCTTGATCGCCTACCAATGTTTGTTGTCCAGTTTGTCACTACTTATTTCCTTTATCTCGTACCAATGTTTGTTGTCTAGTTTGCCACTACTTATTTCCTTGATCGCCTACCAATGTTTGTTGTCCAGTTTGTCACTACTTATTTCCTTTATGCCCTAATCATGTTTGTTGTCCAGGTTGTCGCTACTTATTTCCTTATCTCCTATAAGTACCAATTACTATTTGTGAATTTAAGTCCACTGTTAGAAAAAAACAGGTGCACACAACGGCCTCTATCGATCTACTCTTATCAGATGCGGTAAATGGTTCTGCATGACTTGTGAACAAAGAGTCTCGGGAAATCAATAATGAACTTGCAGGCAGGAGTCGAGTTGGCGCAGTGGTTAGCATACTTGCCTGCCGGCCCGGTAGTCATGTGTTCCAAACCCCATCGAGGAGTAAGATTAATAAACAAAATGAATAAATGTTAGGGCTAGCACCATATACCTAATAAAGCCTGGCTCCCGGGCCGACTCAGCCTAAATTGGGCACAGAAAATGCTTTGGGAAGTAAAGGTGTCCGGTGATATGTTGACCCCATCGTCCACCGAGTGCTGACTCGTCTGTAGAAATATTGGGCTAGCACCATATACCAAATACGATTCAAGGCGTGGACAAGAATCCATTACTGTGATTTTACTTTTTATCATTATCATGTGCCATGCCGGTAAACGTGGGCGGTCATGTTTTGCCATCTCACTCGATCACCAGAGTTGTGGATCAGCTCCGTGTTCTTGTCTCCACCATACAACGTAGCCAAGCCATCCATGTATTTACTTCTCTGCTCTCAGCTTGTTCTCTTTTCCTCGATCTTGCCAGTTGTCACCAAGTTCTCCAATTTATTTCTTCTCAAAATGTGACCAAAAAAATTGTGACTGTCTACGTCTAATTTATCTAATCAGTTTACGGTTTTAATTTGGTTACTTTTTATAGGTCTCGTGGTATGTTTAAAACTGACCTGGGCCTAAAATAGATATCTGAAAATTTTCATCAAAGTAAAGGCGGCCATTGTGATACACCGCCCACACCACTCATCAAGTGCCGATCTGTTTAAAACTATGAGGCGAGCACCATAAACGAAATAATCCTCATGGCATAAACAGTGGTGTTTTTATATAGGTCCCATGAATGTTCAGCAAAAAAAGTTGGTTGCATATCCTTTACAGGACGTCGCAGTCAACCCTATAATGGTTTGTCTGTTTGTGATATCTTGGCATGTTTACGTTTAGTAGTTTACCATTGTACTCATATCATTGTATGAAAACCAACGCAACGTATTCTGCAGCCAAATCGCCCACAGCTGTCTTTCGAACGCGGTATGCAGGATTACGAATTACGTCCGTAACCTCTTCACCATACAGCCAGTACAATTTCTCCCGGTCGGTTTCTGCCTCTTTTACCACTGATCTTTAAGGTTGTCACGATGTTTCCATCTCATCTTGTCTCATTTCATGGCCAAAGAGTGATGTTTATCTGCTTACTATAGTTGTATATAATATTCCAGTTTCATTAGTCTTTTTCAGACAATCGTTGTTAGTTATTTTAACAAAGCACAGGCCAAATAATAACAAACACAATTGAGCGTTATGCCGGGTACAGCATATTGCCAATATGTAAAGAAGAGCCTTGGTTGGTTGGTTGGTTCCATTGTGTTACAGAGGAAATTGATCGCACGTCCATTGTACATTCCTTTTTACCGGTGGATTCTGAAAGTGTAATTTAATGTAGGGAGCGTTCGTTCACCATATGTTTATTTCCGTGCTTCAACTTCACATTAAACTAATTACAGTTACAGCTGGAGGTTCGAAAAAAAAAAAAGAATTCGTGTGTGTTACATAGAAATACTTTTAACATATGACTGTAAATAATGACAATTCATAAACACAAATTTATGTAACCGCGCTGCCCGGGCAAAATTTTGAGTTAAAAATCTACCCAAAGTATTTCAGGATCCTCGCCGGTGCTACGGAGTTCGTGCACTGAGCTGAGTTTCTCCAAACTCAGGTTTGAGTTACGAGGAGAACGGAGCACTTACGGGTTACACCCGTGTGCCGTGATGTTGATCCATCGACTAAACTAAACTAAACTAAACACAAATTTCCCAGTAACATCAGTAAAGTCTTGAAAATTCCCTTGGACAGCTACGATGAGTAATCTAAATGTTCTGATATAGGCTAAGACACAAACATTTGTTTTGACCACGTTATGAGAAGAAATAAACTAGAGAACTAGGTGATAATTGGCAAGATTGATGGAAGAAGAACAAGGAGACGGCAGAGAAGTAACTATCTGGATGGCTTGGCCACGTGGCATGGTTGAGACAAGAACACAGAGCTGATCAATTACTCCGGTGATCGTGTGGGATGGCGAAACATGACCGCCCACGCTTAACAGCATGACACGTGATGATTGAAAAGACAAAGACAATTTATTACACACAACAGGAAGAGGCGGCCGTCATTTTTCCCGACACATTATAAGGAGGGGAAAAATACAGAACATTTTGTGACCAGGGGCGAGGAACTGACCAACTTAGTGCCTATGTTAGAGAACCAGGGGCGAGGAACTGACCAACTTAGTGCCTATGTTAGAGAACCAGGGGCGAGGAACTGACCAACTTAGTGCGTGTGTTAGAGAACCAGGGGCGAGGAACTGACTAACTTAGTGCGTGTGTTAGAGAACCAGGGACGAGGAACTGACCAACTTAGTGCCTATGTTAGAGAACCAGGGGCGAGGAACTGACCAACTTAATGCCTGTGTTAGAGAATCAGGGACGAGGAACTGACCAACTTAGTGCCTGTGTTAGAGAACCGGGGGCGAGGAACTGACCAACTTAGTGCGTGTGTTAGAGAACCAGGGGCGAGGAACTGACCAACTTAATACCTGTGTTAGAGAACCGGGGGCGAGGAACTGACCAACTTAGTGCGTGTGTTAGAGAACCAGGGGCGAGGAACTGACCAACTTAGTGCCTGTGTTAGAGAACCAGGGGCAGGGAACTGACCAACATTACCAGAACATGAGTTTAATAAGTAGCGTGGCCGACAGGTTAAGAACAATAGCCTCTAACTTTCCGGTGCACTGATGGCGAGGTAGTGGGTTCTCTCCTTACACCTGTCAGTTGGATCTAAACGCTGACCTAACGGTCTTAACTTGGGGACGTACATTACAAGAACCTCTGTAGTCGGAGTGGGTTCGCGTGATGGAGGGGGACCCTGTTAATAAGGAAAGCTGGCTCACACGCAAAAGTCTACTGCGCTCGAGTTCTAAGCGAGCGAATGAGAAAAGGAAAACTTAAACATCACAGAATAAACACAGTCTTCCCAATAATTCAAATTTCACAATATTAACAGATTCGGTGCTAAACAAAAAATTAGATTTTTGCCTGGAAAATTCACTTGACAAGCGGCAGCATTATGTTCTACAATATATAGCAAATATATTATAAGTATAGGATATTAAAAACAGTTTGCTATGTATAACTCCTACGAAAAAGTGAGAGATACTAAATACAGACACAGTGTAGCTCACCATCTCATCTCATCAGGTTCCTCTTGTACCTTGCGGTGTCGAGGTGAATTTTAAACAGCGGAGAGTGCCCGCTTATGAGCTTCATGTATGGATATCCCTATGGACTCTGTTATTCCATGTGTCCATCGTGTACGTAGTCGGCCTCTTCCTCTGCTTCCCTCTGATCTGTACATCATTGCTTGTTGTAGACACAGAGTATATACTTTACAACGAACTCCACTATTAATCTCATCCTCTTGTAAAGGATGTATTTTTAATGACTGTGGGTTTTTTAAAAATATTGCCGTTCAAAGTTTTGTATTTACCTCTTATGTTGCATGAACACCACAGAGGGTGAATACAAAACTTGGAACGGCAATATTTTCAAAAACCCCACAGTCATTAAAAATACACCGTATACCTTGCGTTTAGAACCCCAGACAACTTCATTGCTACATTACTTTACTAGCTACTACAACATGACGACTAGACATTATCAGATTCAGTGTCAAACAAACAGTAGGTTTCAATCAAACAAAAATGTATGGTAGAAAATGGAAAGCTGGGGTGTGTTACAGTCACGACTTACATGTTGTTAATATTATAGTAGCAGACGTGTTGTATTATATATCAAACTAAAGGTGGTTGCATAGGGAAAACTACCGTATGTAATCCATTGACAGATACGAATGTCGCCTAAGACGATTAATCATCCTATGGCATGCAATTAGTTAATAATATCTAAGGGATATAAAAAAAGAGTTGACAGAACAGGAACAGTGGAACGTTTTATGCAATGCTCATATACAGTGGCGCGTCCATGCCTCGTTAGATAACTGGCTAACCGCTTCACTGCTGGTGAGGTTATAATGGTTCCATCCGCATCGATCTTCCAAGGTTGATTCAGCATAACATGGTTACGAGGTATAGTCTTAGGAAGTAAAGGCGACCCAGTGTGATAGTTCACTCACCGAGTGCCGACTGGTCCATCACAATATGAGTCTTGCACTATATACCAGAAGTGTCCACAGCGTGTAATTGGGGTTCTTTACTGTCAGTGCTTATATAGAGACACTGTCAGCCATCTTCTTAGTTTACTGTCCTTACTTATATAGAGGCATTATCAGTCGTGTTCTTACTTTACTGTCCTTACATATATAGAGGCACTGTCAGCCGTATTCTTACTTTACTGTCTTTACTTATAAAGAGGCAATGTCAGCCGTGTACCTATTTCACTGTCTTTACTTATACAGAGACACTCTCAGCCGTGTACCTACTTTACTGTCCTTACTTATGTAGAGGCATTGTCAGCCGTGTTCTTACTTTAATGTCCTTACTTATATAGTGGCATTGTCAGCCGTACTTTTACTGTACTGTCCTTACATATATACAGACAGTGTCATCCGTATTTCTACTTTACTATCCATACTTATATAGAGCCAATGTCATCCGTGTTCCTACTTTACTGTATTACTTATATAGAGGCACTGCCAGCTATGGTCATACTCTAATTCCAATTCCAATTTTCGAAAAAAAAATTCAACATTCGGTCTCGTCCAACCTGCTTCCTCAGCGTCGGTTACTGTTGAGATCCGTGGTTGTGTGGATTGTTAGTCCTAATTCATTCTGGTTTTATTGGTTCCGCTCTATTTGTCGGATAAAGTTCTTTTGTGCTGTCTGGTTATTTTCTTGTGTCTTATGTTGTGTTGTTCACACCGGGGCTGGTCCTGGTCACGTTCAGTCCTCGTAAGGACTCGATATTGGCAAAGGCAGAGAATTTAAGTGCAGTCTCAAGTTGTTCCCTCGGTCAGCTGCCCATCCTCCTCTACGTTAGCTTTCTTGTTTTCGTCATCGGTGTATGGGTTGGTGCGACAACAAGACGACCAGGTCTCCCTGTCATCCCCGTTCAGGAGCCCTTCCGTAAGAGCCAACTCACCATCCTGCCACTCACCCCGCCACTCAGCATTTTTGTTTGTTTGTTTTGTTTTTTAAGATATATATGTATATATACGCAAATATTTTTTTTTAAAAATAAGATAAACATATAAGTATATACAATGTCGGGAGGTTATGTGGCCTTCCCTGTTCTGTAGATGAACTGTCTGACTAGCCGCTGTATTTCTGGGTTGCTGTGGGTGCAGGCACTCAGTCATTGTCATTTGAGTCCCAGTTTTGACGAAGTGATCTCTCAGCTCCCTTCGTTCACTATTGTACTTGTCGCATGCTAGTAAATAGTATTCAATGGTGTTGTTTTCTAGGCATGCTCTGCAGAATGGGTTTTCTCTTGTGTCTTTCCAGTTACCTAGTCTGATTCTCCACAGCTGTCTGTTTGCCGGTGCTTTCATGTTGGTCTTGACTTGTGGCTTGTATCTGGGTTCACCCAGTACTTGGTATGCATGACGACCTTTAGCGCTGTCTCGCCACTGTTTCCTCCATTCCTGGAGTATGTAGTTTTTGACGATATTCTTTCCTTCTACTTTACCTAGGCCTGTGCTGATTTTATTACTGCTGGTTAGTCCTCGTTTCGCCGCTCTGTCTGCTTGTTCGTTTCCCTGGATACCCCTGTGAGCTGGTATCCATCCGATGGTGACTTGGCATCCCATGTACCTGAGGTTGGTGGCTGTCGCTAATATCTCCTCTTTTATGTCGGGTCTGTTTCCTCTAGCGAAGTTCCCGAGCGTTTGTACTGAGGACAGTGAGTCTGTTAATATACATAGTCTCAGAGGTGGTTTTTCGGCTGCAATCTCCAGGCCTTTCATTATGGCTATCAGTTCGGCCGTGCATACTGCTGTCTGGTCTGTTAGTTTGAACTGTTTCTTCAGCTTCCAGTCTGGGACCACTACTCCTGCTCCTACCTCTCCCTGTTCGTTCTTGGACCCGTCTGTGTATATTATGAGGTTGTCTTTACTGATTTCTTGTATGTACGCCTCGGCCGCGTCTCTTGCATCTGTGTCCTCCGTCCTTGGTGATGGTCTTTGCCAGGTTAAAGTCTGTGAATGAGTTCCCATGGGATTGTTGGCTTGAACCGTCTTGTCTGTTTCAGGGTTTCTGCTAGCTCGATTTCTTCCTTCATCTTCTCTGCTGCTTCCCATCCTGCCGGTCTTTGCAGTTTTACTATTGGGATGCCCACCCCTTTTGCTGCGGTTGTCACTGAACGTTTGGTATCCAGGATGGTCTTCGTCTTGTGCTACCTTTAGCTAGTAGTTATATGTCAGCTGTTTACGCCTCAGACTCAGTGCTACCTCCATGGCTTCTTTGGATGTCCCTTTTCCAGCTCCCAGGATGGTGTTTAGCGCTTGGGTCTGTATGGTGTCTAGCCTCCTCTTGTTGGCTTCTGATGCTGAGTCGTACACAATGCTGCCATATTCTAGCTTGCCTCTGATAAATGCTTTATAGAACATCAGCATTGTTTTGGTGTGGGCACCCCAACCGTTACCTTTTATCACCCGCAGTAGGTTGCTTGCTTTCTTACATTTTTCTAGTGTCTGGCCTATATGTTTTGACCAGTTCATCTGTTCGTCTAGGGTCATTCCTAAGAATACTGTGCTGCTTGTTCTATTAATGTTTCCCCTTTTAGGCTGTCTCTGTTTTGTAGTACTTGTTAGAATTTATCTTCTTCTTGCTGCTAAATACCATACTGACTATTTTATTGGTGTTGATTTTGAATCTCCATTTGTCCATCCATGCAGTTAGCTTGTTTATCTGTTTCTGGAAGGGTCCTCGTGTAGTCTTTGCCGCCTTACCACTCCTCTATATGGCGCAGTCGTCCGCGAATTGAGATAGTCCTGTTTTCTGGTCTTGGATCTCCTCTGTTAGGTCATTCACCAGTATTGAGAAGATTGTTGGTGAGATGACCGAACCCTGGGGGATGCCGTTCTCTTGCACATATGTGTCTGATACCTCTTCCCTATCCTCACTGAGAAGCTTCTATCACTGAGGAAGTTTTCTATGTATTTGTAGGTTCTTCCCACTATGTCTATTTTCTTTATCTTGATAAGTGCGGATTCTCGCCAGCATTGATCGTACGCCTGGGCTAGGTCCAGGAATACAGCCAACGTCTTTTCCCCTCTCTTGAATCCTTTCTTTACATGGTTTTCCAATTTGATGATTTGATCCATTGTGCACCTGTTGGCTCTAAACTCGAATTGTGAAGGGCTGTACAGTTCATTCTTCTCCAAGTATATTGTTATTCTTTTATTTATCACAGTCTCCATAACTTTGCCCAGGTGCGATGTCAGCAAGATGGGGCGGTATGATTCTACCTTTGTTGGCTCTTTGGCTTGTTTCTTGATTGGGATCACCGTGGGCTTTTTCCATTGTTTGGGGATGTTTAAAGTTTCCCGTGTTCTTACTTTAATGTCCTTACTTATATAGAGACACTGTCAGCCGTGTTCTTACTTTAATGTCCTTACTTATATAGGGACACTGTCAGTCGTGTTCATACTTTAATGATCTTACTTATATAGAGACACTGTCAGCCGTGTTCTTACTTTACTGTCCTTACTTATATAGAGACATTGTCAGCCATATTTTTACTGTACTGTCCTTACATATATATATAGGCAGTGTCAGCTGTATTACTACTTTACTGTCCATATTTATATAGAGACACAGTCAGCCGTGTTCCTACTTTACTGTCCATATTTATATAGAGACAGAGTCAGCCATGTTCTTACTTTACTGTATTGCTTATATAGAGGCACTGCCAGCCGTCTTTCTACTTGACTGTCCTTACATATATAGAGGCATTGTCAGCCGTGTACCTACTTTAATGTCATTACTTATATAGAAACACTGACAGCCGTTTTTCCACTTTACTGTCTTTATTTATATAGATGCGCTGTCAGCCTGGCTCCTACTTTACTATCCTTACTTATACAGATGCAGTACCAGCTGTGTTCCTTGACCTTTGCAAACATGAAGTTATTTAAGAAATCCAGGCTGTTAACATTAGATGTCACTGTCTCCCAGAGGATTTACAACCAACTAACAACCATTGAACCAACAAACTAACCAACCAAGGGACCTATCGACCGACCAACAGACAGGGGAACTAACCAACCAACCAACCAACCAACCAACCGACCAACCAACCAACCAGCCAACCAACCAACCAACCAACAATCCCGTATAATATGACTGTAGATTTGAAACAAGAAACCTGGAAAATACCTGAAACGTACATTTCAAAGTCAGCAAGTAATTCTCAAGGAAATGAGAGGGAACAAAGCATGACGTCACTTAAGAGTGAACGTGATCAAGTTCAGTAGAGTTACTCACAGCGATATGTGAATGTCCTATCACTTTAGTCATATTTTGTTATTCAACGAAGAAACCGGAATTATTACTGTGCTTCATTGTTATTCTGCTTGGTGTTTCGCCTCAGCCTCTTGATCTTTGTGAACAGTGTGCAGTTATTGATTGTGTGCAGTCTTGTTATCATGATGTTGTTCTGACATGTTCGCCAACAGAAATAACTATTTATCAACAGTTGAAATTCTAGTCATGCAACCACCACAACCATTACTACCATCGCTGCGGTCACCATCACTTCTATTACTACTACTGTTACTATTCCCAACAAAACCACCACCACCACCACCACCACCACCACCACCACCACCACCACAACAGCAGCAGCAGCAGCAGCAGCAACAGCTACTACTACCTTTGTTTTAAAAGTTGCAAATCCATTACAGAACGTCACAGTCAACCCCAGCCTTTTTGGCCCTTCGTGATTTCTTGGCAAGTTTACAATCAGTAGTTTGCCATTGCTTTCTGAACGACCAACACTCATACAATTTTATGACAAAATAAAAAACGCAAGGCGGTCTGCTGCCAAATCGCCGGCAGCTGTGTTTCGAAGTGGTATGCAGGATTACGAATTGCGTTCGTAACACCCTACAATACTACAAATACGGCTACTACAACAAAAACATCTACTTGTAATACTACTTCTACTGCGATTACAATGACAATAACCAAAAAAAACAAACAAACAGCAATAACTACCACCACCACCACCACCACCACCACCACCACCACCACCACCACCACCACCACCACCACCACCACCACAATAACTGCAGCAATAACCATCGTCATCACCACCATAACAACAACAAGAACAACAATAATTGCAGCAATAACCACTACAGTATTATTAACCTTAAGAGACAATTTCTATGGCAAAGTAATATCATCAGGGATTTATTGTTTTGTCCGTGGGAGAATTCATGTTCTTCTTCTTCACATCCCGTGACTGGGTCTCTGCTGGGGTTCGACCCAGCCTAGAACGAGTACGTTGGGAGTCTCCGTGGCGAAGTGGTCAAGCCGTTTAATTCGGGCTCCGAAGGTTGTGGGTTCGATTCCAGGCCGCGTCCTTCGGTTCATGAGTTAAAGTTTTCGGAGACTCCTGTGGGTCGTCGCTAGAGCCACGGAATTCGTGCTTTGTGCGACGCTGTCCGCGCTGCGGAAAGAAACCGAGCCATATGGGATAAAACCCGGTGCAATGAAATCGACCCTGTCGACTTTTAAGCGACTTTTTTTTTAGAACGAGTACGAGGAAATGTCTTGGAAATTGAAGGATCTGGACATGATACCAACCAACCAACCAACCAACCAACCAACCAACCAACCAACCAACCAACCAACCAACCAACCAACCAACCAACCAACCAACGTATCGACCGACCGACCGACCGACCGAACCGACCGACCGACCGACCGACCGACCAACCAAGCAATATACCACTAACCAAACAACCAACCAACTAACCAAACAACCGCTCATGCACCCGGCGAACTAATCAACCAACCACCCATTCACCCAACCAACCAATCAACCAACCAACCAACCAACCAGCCAACCAACCAACCAACCAATCCGCCAAACAATACAGCTACCTGTGGTTTAGTTCCTACTAGTGGCCAAATTCTATTTCCCCCTACACCGTGGACGACCCTGAATGGACAAAGTGTCTTATAATAGATACCGAATAATGTTTACATGTTACTTTGACTTTTCTATTAAGGACAATACACGAGGTTCTGAACTGGTGGCATCACAGAATTATGCCAAAGTTGGCATACCGTATTTTACGGACTATAAGACGCACCTTAATTTTTAAGCTACTTTAAAAATTTTTTTTTTTTTTACCATTTTTATATTAATTTCGAGTACAAGACGCACCTGAATTTTGGAGGCAATTATTTGAAGAAAAAAGTGCGTCTTATACTCCGTAAAATACGGTATAGTAAGGCTCTGTGGCGAAGGAAGTTACAAATGCAATTCGTAATTACGCATACCGCGTTCGAAACCCAGCTAATGGCGATTTGGAAGCAGACCATCTTACGTTGGTTTCCATACAACATTATGAGTGCCGATCGTTCAGAAAGCAATGGTGAATCATTGAATGCAAACTTGGAATCCCGAACAGCCAAAAACATTTGGAGTTGACTGCTACGTTCTGTAAAGGATCCATCCATCCATCACGTGCCATGCCGGTAAGCGTGGGCGGTCATGTTTTGCCATCTCACTCGATCACCAGAGTCGTAGATCAGCTCCGTGTTTCTGTCTCGACCATGCCACGAGGCCAAGCCATCCAGGTATTTGCTTCTAGGTCTTCCCCTTGGCCTGTTCCCTTCGATCTTGCCAGTTGTCACCAAGTTCTACAATTCATTTCTTCTCATACCATGCCTAAAACATTTTTACTGTTTACGTCTAATGTAGCTAATCAGTCTACGATCTTCGTTTGTTTCTTGAAGGACCTGTTCATTGGTCTTTCTGGCTGTCCATGATATTCTTTGCTGTAAAGGATATGCAACTAATTTTTAACATTCAACTCCATTACTTGCCATGAGAATATATTTATCTTTCTGCTCAGGTTGAAGCCACGCTAAGCAACGCAACTACGGCTATTCTATTACATTTAACATACACGACACAAATGTAAACCTGGCGACTGCCATTAACTTTTCAGGCTACACAAGTTGCACAAATCCGCAGGGATCCAATAAGCAGAGGAAGCTATATACGTGAACCATTAGCTTGCCCAATAGATGGATCGATACACATGCCTACAATACTGAAAATTCTAAACTGCGTGCACTCGAATGAAGAAAAATGAAGAGCTTATGGCGAATACTTTTTTGACGCAGCTTACAGAATGAAGCAAATTGGATCTTGTGTTGGTGGTGGATTTATGAAAGACGACAGGTAAGAGATGCCTAATAGCCGACTAATTCAGGAGTCGATGAATAGACACAGAATTCTTCCTCAGCGACATGTGCCTAATTGAAATTAGCTGCCGACGAGAATATGAACTAGAAGAGGCGATATCAATGGGGTCATAGAGTTGACACTAAATTTGACACTGGTGTTTTCTTGATGACTGAATGCTTGTAAACGTAAAGTACAATCCTGTCTTATGAAGGTACAATCATCATCGTCATGTGCCTCGCCAGCTGATGCAGGTGTCATGCCACTCCATAGATGTCGGTCCCTGGTTTTCTATATCAACTCTGCTGGTGATATCCCTCCCTGCCATCGTCTCAATGTACCCATCATAATGTCCCTCGGTCTGCCTCTGCTTCTTGTTCCTTGGTTAGAATTACGTCATATGGCGTATAAAGGCGCCCTTTTATATTTACGTTTACCGTATACACGGGACACCTCATGTTGAGAAAAGCGGTATTTTACTTTAATTACTATACTTAGTTGCCGGTCTCCGTGGCTGAGAGCTACGAACGCGATTCACAAGGGCCCGCTTACCCGCTTTAGAAACACAGCTACGACCGATTTGGCAGCAGACGGCGTTGCGCTGGGTTTTAACGTGTTGGTATGGGAGCCGGTCGTTCAGAAAACAATGGCAAACTACTGAACGTAAACTTGCCAAGACATCAACAACAGTACAATGCTGGTGTTGACAGCGATGTCCTGTAAATAGGATATGCAAAAAAAAAAAAAAAAAAACAACAACCTATATTTAGTTAAATATAGGATGGGCTGAATTCTTACTACTGTCCTAATAACATGTGTTCTTTCTTTTCTTGTATGATTCAGAAACCTCTCTCTCTCTCTCTCTCTCTCTCTCTCTCTCTCTCTCTCTCTCTCTCTCTCTCTCTCTCTCTCTCTCTCTCCTTTTTTTCTGTCTGTCTGTCTGTCTGTCTCTGTCTGTCTCTCTCTCTCTCTCTCTCTCTCACGCTCTCCCTATGAGTCTCTCTCTCTCTCTCTCTGCTTGTCCCCGTTTCTGTGCTTCTCTCTCTCTCGATGTCTCTGTGTTTCCACCTCACATTGTGTGTCTCTGTTGCTCTATCTCTATCTCGCTGTCTCTGTGTCTAACTCTGTGTCTCTGTATCACCATGTTTGTCCCTGTGTCTATGTACGTCACTCTGAGTCTCTGTCTCACTTTATGGGTCTGTTTCTTTGTCGGTCTATCAGTATACCCTTCTCTCTGTCTATGGTTCTCTGTTCCCGTGTCTCTCCCTCTCACCGCTCCCGCCCTCTATATATACCCCTCTCTTATGCTCTCTCCGCTCTCTTTCCTAACCTCTCTTCCTCTGTGTATGCCCCCTATGTCTTCTCCCCCCCCCCTTTTTTTTCTGTCTGTCTGTCTGTCTGTCTGTCTGTCTGTCTGTCTCTCTCTCTCTCTCTCTCTCTCTCTCTCTCTCTCTCTCTCTCTGTCTCTCTCTCTCTCTCTCGCTCGGTAACCTTTCCATCCCGTGTATTATGTCATCATCGATATACCCAGAGACCAATGCCCTTCTTTTTCTGCCTCGCAACTTGATTATAATAAATAAACCTTTTCGGAATGGAGCGCGACCTGGGAATAGTAAAAGAATATTCCCGTTGTTCGGAAACCTCAACAGGGAAAAATATTAGCAAATATGGCAGGGGAAAACACGAGAGACTTAATGCGTTCCAGCATTAATGACACAATTGAACTGAACATATAGGGAATGAATGGAATTTGTTAGAGTGGAATTATCCAACTCTATACATTCCATATTATAACTCAAAATATTAATATTACCTTTAGAATGTGATTCCACGTATATACTGCAGCAAAACATAAATGTGTAGTATAATAGTTAGGAATTCTGAAATGTGGTTCAGTGGAAAGTGCTGAGAATCGAGGCAAAGAGGAATACTGATCGGGTGGTTGGTCAACAAAGCAGTTGCATATCCTTTACAGGACGTTGCAGCCAACCCCATAATCTTTTGGCCGTTTGTAATTTCTTGGCAAGTTAATGTTTGTGATTTGCCATTGTATTATGAACGGCAGGCACTCATGCCATTGTATGAAAATCAACGCAAAAAGGTCTGCTTCCAAATCGCCCACAACTTTTTTCGAACGCGGCGTGCGGGAAGGGTGGTTGGTAGGTTGGTTCTTTCTGGATTTTTGGTTCTTTTGGATGGTTGGTTCTTTTACATGGTTGGTTCTTTTGGATGGTTGGTTTCTGTTGGATGGTTGGTTTCTTTTGGATGGTTGGTTTCTGTTGGATGGTTGGTTCTTTTGGATGGTTGGTTCTTTTGGATGGTTGGTTCTTTTGGATGGTTGGTTCTTTTGGATGGTTGGTTCTTTTATATGGTTGGTTCTTTTGTATGGTTGATTTCTGTTGAATGGTTGGTTATTTTGGATGGTTGGTTTCTGTTGGATGGTTGGTTCTTTTGGATGGTTGGTTCTTTTATATGGTTGGTTCTTTTGGATGGTTGGTTCTTTTATATGGTTGGTTCTTTTGGATGGTTGGTTTCTGTTGGATGGTTATTTTGGACGGTTGGTTTCTGTTGGATGGTGGGTTCTTTTGGATGGTTGGTTCTTTTGGATGGTTGCTTCTTTTATATGGTTAGTTCTTTTGGATGGTTGGTTTCTGTTGGATGGTTGGTTCTTTTGCATGGTTGATTCTTTTGGATGGTTGGTTTCTGTTGGATGGTTGGTTCTTTTGCATGGTTGGTTCTTGTGGATGGTTGGTTCTTTTGGATGGTTGGTGTCTGTTGGATGGTTGGTTCTTTTGGATGGTTGGTTTCTGTTGGATGGTTGGTTCTTTTGGGTGGTTGGTTCTTTTGTATGGTTGATTCATTTGGATGGTTGGTTTCTGTTGGATGGTTGGTTCTTTTGCATGGTTGGTTGTTGGTTAATCCTCTGGAAGACAAAGTTTTTAGAATTAAGTACGATGAATGTGGTCCAGTGACGTCTACTTTTGCCTTCCATCCCCCATTGGGGCATCTGTCTTCAACCAATGTACTCAAGCCTCCCCCACCCTCCTCCCTAATCTCTAGATATCCCGTGTAGTTACGTCCGCCCCCTTCCCATATTGTTTATTTCTGTTTCTAATTCTCTTCTCGTTGAGTTGTTAGATCTTCCTCTATTTCTGCTGTCGTGTGGGTTCGAGACTATGGCGTTTCTGGTTATACAGTTCTCGGGTTTTCTTTCATGTAAAAAAAAATAAAAATGAAATGGTTCGGCCACATAACTAGTCTAACAACTGACAGTATACCATAACAGGCAATGATATACAGGTCAAATGGAACAATACAAAGAATAGATAGAGGGAAACGATAGACAGAGGGATTAACAGAGACCAAAGGAATCAGAGAGATAAAGAATATAAAAGGATAAGCAAACCATGCAAATGAAGAACATTTAATGCTATAAATCATTGTCACTGGAGGTTAGAAAAAATAATGATTACAGCCTGCGATCACATATAAACTGCAAACATTCACTAAGTGTTACCTGCGCAACTGATTAGAGAAATTAGATGTAGACAGTCACAATTCTTTGGACATATTATGAGAAGAAATAAATTAGAGAACTTGGTGACAACTGCCAAGATCAAGGGGAAGAGAACAAGGGGAAGACAGAGAAGTAAATACCTTGATGGCTTGACCACGTAGCATGGTCCAGACAAGAACACTGAGCTGATCCACAACTTTGGTGATAGAGTGAAATGGTGAATCATGAAAGAACACTTTTACCGCATGGCGCATGATGGATGGTCTGCGCAGAATAGGAATAAAATGGTATTCTCCTCTTCTTCTGCGTTCGTCCGGTTATTTTTGCAGATGTAATTGCGGTGTATTGTTATGCATTCTTGGGCCTAGACCCTTGGGCCAATACATCCGACATTTGCGTGCGTTTTTGACCAGGTTAGTATTCCTGGGAGACTCTCACTGTTGTGGTGCCGTTCACATGCCAGCTGGTCAAATTAGAACGGTCGAATACTTCACGATCAGCCCTCAATGTAAGGCAGGGACAGTCCATGAGCATTATCCGCCATCCAGGGAGGCTTCCATAGTTGCAGAGCCGACACATAGGCTATGGTGCTAGGCTCACCTAGGGAATCGCCACGTCGTGCTCATGGCTGCTTTTATTCCTCACTTCAATGTCTTGGGCCTTTCGTTCGCTATGGGCCGCTCCCCGCACAAACCTGGAACGGCAGGACTGCAGACGGTATCCACTCAGCGAGCTTTCGGTTCTAACATGTGCTAGTCGCTTTGCCCGGAAAACCAAATACTTAGAGCTGTTCCGGGCACGACGGACATTCGGAAAACTAGCTTGTCAGAGCTGTTCCGGACACGAGGGACATTTGGAAGACTAGATAGTCAGAGCTATTCCGAGCACGAGGGACAATCTGAAAGCTAACTAGTCAGAGCTGTTCCGGACCCGAAAGACATTCGGAAGACTAGTTAGTCAGAGCTGTCCGAGCGCAAGGGACATTTCACACCGGACATTTTTTTGCGTTGTGCCTGATTTATTTGCGCCCTTAGGCCAGCACATCCGACTTCAGCGGGCGTTTTTACGGGTTAGCCTTCCCGAGGTTTTGTGGGACGTTAGACTCTTACTGTTGTGGTGTCGCCCGCATCTCAGCTGGTCAAGGAGAGCTGTCAAAGACATCTCGGTCAACCCTCAAGGTAAGACAGGGGCATACCATGGGCATTACCCGATATCCAAGGGGGCTTCCATAATTGCAGAGCCGGCACATAGTGCTTTGAGATTGGGCTCACCCATAGAATCGACACGTCCTGCTCATGCTGCTTTAATTCCTCACTTCCATGTATTGGGAATTTCGTGTGCCACTGGTCGCTCCCCACGCAAACCAGGGACGGACAGTCTGCATCCACTAATCAAGCTTTCGCTTCGGACTTTCACGTAATGGATTCGCTAACCAACCGTTCCATTTCGTGTCAATGAGACGCTCTTCCACATTTGACTACGCTCACTCTATGAATATAGATACAGATTTTCATCGTAACCATCGCGTGCGACTGGGGAGCATTTCCACCTTTAGTAACGTCTCACGAGATAGGCTACATGTGCTGCCGGCTCAGCAACTTACCTCCGTGCATCAGTGCGCGAGTAACGGCCAGACCCTCTCATACCGGGATTCCTCATATCCCCCAGTTGAGAACCTTCGAACAATTATCTGGACTAAGCATGTAGCTTGCTCAGCATCTCACCTCCATTTTGCAGTCGGTGAGTATCGGCCTGGCTCTCACATCCAAGGCGTTAGAGGCGTTCAGCCATTTCCCTCAGCTGGGAGCCTTAGAGTATGTGTCCGGACCAAGTATTAGTGGCTTCGTGCGCCTGATTTGACCTTTAGACTGCTATCCTTAGTCTACCTGCAGAGCAACAGGTTGTGTCTCCCTTGGTCTGGTCCCTACCTCAGGGCCTTTCCGTCATGTAGTTGTGCTTCCGTCGGCAGCGCTCTTAAGATCATTGGGGTATGCAAGCCTCTCTACCAGGTCAAGGTGATAATACATCAGAGGGGTAAAATGATATGATAGAATCGCTAGAACTAGACGAATACCAGAGAATCAAGAGATGAAGAAATGACGCTGGTGCTGGATAGGCCACACATTGAGATTGAGAAGACCTGAGAATGGTATAACTAGACAAGCCTAGATTGGAACTCAGAGGATAAAAGAAATAGAGAAAGATCTAAATACTTCTGGAGAAGAGAAGTGGCAACAGAAATGAACTATATGGGAAGGATATGGACATAGCTGCATGGAATAGGAATCAGTTGACCTAAAATGTTGTTGACTTCTCGTCCATGACTTGAGGACGTAAATTACAAGTACCTCAGAAGTCGGAGGGGGTTTGTCTGAAGGTGAGGGACACTGGTATGAGAGAAAGTTAATCCACACCCAAAATCAGTCCGGTGTACTACTCAGTAGAAGTGGCAACCGTTAGAAGTAGTAGAGTGTAAGAACTACGCTTGAGTTCAAAGAAGCGAATGCAGATAAATAAATAAGTACAATAAATAAATAAATACAATAAATGAATAAAAAGATATGTTAAAAGACGCCAGACATGTCCGAAATTTTTTTTATAATAATTTTTGCAAAGAACAACACAAAAATTAACAAGACGTTAATAAGAAAGTGAATTTTATAAATTATAGTTGATGATACAATCATACAGAATGACACTATCCAGTGCCGCCCACCGGGCGCTGGAACATAAATTATTCCTCCCCACGGCGCTTGAAGGCAGAAGTAGAAGATGATGATGATGATAGTTGATGTTCGTATTGTATTACGTTTAACGCTGTTTTAATTAGTTCACTCCACTAACACGAATAGTTGATGAAAACTGTTTTAATATTTTATCACCGAAAAGCTCTTTGAACATAATATTTTTATCCGGCAAATTTTGACAAAAATGGCAAGCCTCCCGCGAGAACTTAATTCAAACTGTCACATTTTTCCTGAAAATATAACACAATAAATTATTCTTTAATTACCCTTGTGAATTATGTTTATGTAATTATGAGACGCAGAAAAGACAGACTTGTGGAACACAGAGGTATTGTGTAAAAGAAAACAGTTTTCTGAATTCTCTTTGACAGCCATTGCTTTCACATATAAAAAGGCTTTGCCCTTCCCTTAATCATTTATCGTATGTCTTTCCCAATGTGCCTCAATAAAATCAAATTTGGATTCACACACTGAGCGTTCGATAGGTCATCCATTAGATGAAGCTTGATTTCTTTGGGTATGTGGCCTGAGTTTTGTCTTCTAAATCCAGGCTGCGGCATCATCTCCGACGAATTGAGTTTTGAGACTATGAAATATAATGTGTGGCTGGAGAGTTCCTTGTTATGGTCAACATAATCGTCATCATCATCACCATGGTTATCATCATCAGGTATATTGGACAAATGGTGTAAGGCGTTTTTTTAATCTCCACACCATTTATCTTAAGCCACCATTATCATTTCTCTAGACATGCCTTTACTACTTCAACTGTTGATCTTTCTCGTCGTCACGATGTTTTGTAATGTCTGTTTTCTCACCACGTTACTAAGTAGCACTAATTGTATATAATACTCGATTGAACTACCTCACCACAATAGACGATACTACCTGCTTTCTGTTAGCGCCGAATGTTGGGTGACGTTCACCAAACCCGATACCCCACATTGTGCCAACGGCTTCGGGTGGATTGTAACTGAGAGGGTGCAAGCCTTACACTAGTGCGAGGAAATGCAACCTAAAGACTAAATGTCACAGCAGGGCAGATCAGCCCCTAAACTTTGGTCGGCAACTGGTCTTGGATGGAAGCTCTAACAGGCGGACAGTTAGAGCATTGCTTAGCTCATTCGGCAGCTTTTGTGGCTTGTCTTGTTCCTGATGTATTGGTGTTACCGTTCATCTGGACTAAACTAGACATGCCTAGACAGAGATCATGCTTCATGGACAACACGTGGTCTCTAAATTCAACCCAGGCTTTGTGCTATGGAGAGTTATAACGCCTAATAATAATAATAATAATAATAATAATAATAATAATGGACAGAGAAGAAGCCAAACAACTTAAGTTTCAAATGTTATGAATACCTTTATTGTTACTTGTATAATAATAATAATAATAATAATAATAATAATAATAATAATAATAATAATAATAATAATAATAATAATGGACAGAGAATCAAAGAAAGATCGGGGTAGCGAATGTTGCAGGTTTGACACGAGGACTCACTAAAACCAATAGGAAAGACAACTGAAATTCAAGGGAGATCTAAACTGAGGGAAGCTAAGTCGCAAAGACAACTTATCACAAATATCAGAAAGAGGCAGTCATTCATTTTGTGACCATATTATGAGAAAACAAAAAACTGGAACATCTTGTGACAACCGGACAGATGTGTGGAAACAGAAATAGAGGAACACAGCGAGAAATAAAAATTCTAACAGTCTTGTGTCATAGTAGAAAAGGGAATTAACACATGAACTGATCCATGCTGTCGGAGATAGTAATTTATGGAGACGCATGATCGCCCATGCAAGCCGGCAAGGCACTTGATGATGGAAATAATGATGATGATGGCGACGATATCAACAGAAGAGGAGGAATACATAATCAGATTTCTGTGAAATAATGATAAGCACGAGAGGCAAGGGAAGTCGGAGGACAATATAAGTTGGAAGCTTAAACCGCTGCATAACAAATAATAAATATAAGCGACAGCAACATCATCAAAATATCCGATAACAGACAGGATTGGAGAGTCATGATAGCCTGTGTCTGCTACAGATAGGACGCCTGAAAAAGCACAAGATTATTATTATTAATGACTTTGCAAGTTTTTCTTATCATCTTCCATTTTTGTCGTCAAGAGTTGTGGGAAGGAATAGCTGACGCTTCAGCGCGCGATGGGTGGCACTGGAAAGTGTCATTCCGTGTGATTGTACAATGTCTTTGATGTCTCCCAACCATTTTTCTCTCGGGCGTCCTCTTGCTCTCTTATCATGTCTTCTCTGATGTAGCGCTGTGCTGGTAGTTAACTGTGTTTCATCCTAGTGAGAAGGCCGAATCATTTGATTTTCTGCCTTTCACTATATGTGGCACAAGATATTTACCCCACTGTCTACCTGATAACATCATTTCTTATTCAGTCTCAGATACTTAAGTTGGCAACTCTCCTCAAGGATCTCATCTCGCAGGTGTTGATTTTGTTATAATTTTTCTAAACACACGCTTTTTTATTGAATGGTTAACCCATCCTCGAGAATACAGAATTGAGCAAGAGGTTGCAAGCGTAACAAGTGGGAAGAAACTTTAAAAGATTGGCGAACAGAACGAGAGACAAAACACGTTGGTAATCAATATAGGAAACTTTCATTGTGGAGACGATACTTGACTGAATGAGCCTACAAATTTAAAAATAGTTGAATCGAACGCTTCTTTAACTGTGAGTTCGCCACAACAGCTTCCAATGACAAATTTACGTACGCTTCAGAAATCCGGATCCATCACCTCATTCTAACCGTAACTTTTGCGCACACCATCTCCCTAATAAATTAATTCTTGTTGCCAGCGCTGCGAGAACCAACAGTTCACCACTTGATAATTAATACATCACGTGCGCATGTGTTTGTTTATGCTTTGTATCCAAGTGAATTCAACGGATCCATCCCTCATTATGCCACCAACGCACCCAAACCGGAACAATATTGCATTCAGTGATTGTCCCACTCTCAACAACACCCACATTTATTCACGATTGCCTGGAATATTTCAGCAGTAACGAAGTGCAGCTAGAATTATTCGCAAATCTCAACAAAGAGTTATTATGATATAAAACAATAGCCTTGACTAACAATATGCTAACTCTTGAGGCACAGTGTAACAGTTTCAGATTTTGGGAAGCCCTGAAGGATTGGTTTATTATTCTACTTCTCCCTCTGGACATTGGTTTGGAGCCTATTGATATAAAATACATAAAACATTGCCAACAGATAATAAAATAGCTCAAAATTGCCAACTGATAATGAAACACATAAAGCAATTCCAACAGATAATTAAAATAAGCTTAAACATTACCTACAGATAATCCTCTTCTTCAGCGTTCCGAGCCATTGAGGTTCTTTGCTGCAGATACAATCCGTCTCCATTCGTCTCTCTGGTGGACCTTCTCTTGCCAGTCGTTGATTCCAAGTGCTTGTAGGTCTGTATATATATTATCTCTCCACCGTCTTCTTGGTCTACCTCGGGGTCTACTGTCATTTATTTCCTGAGTGTAAGCGAGTTTTGTTTCCCTATTATCTTCCATTCTTTCTATATGCCCCAGCCATTGTAGTCTATTAGCCTTCATGATACCAGTGATTAGCGGGGACTTAAACAGATCATAAATGTCTTTGTTACTTCTTCTTTTCCACTCTCCACTTTGTGTATCCCTAATGGGTCCAAAGATGCGTCTTAAAATTTTGTTCTCAAAGGTTTGTAACAAGGCTTCGTCTCCTTTCGTTGTACTCCAGGTTTCAGAGCCCAACTGGTCTGATCAGTGTTTTGTATATTGTGATTTTGGTGTTACGAGATAGCGCCTTTGATTTTAGTAGATGTTGTAGTGCATAGTATATCTTATTTCCAGAGTTGATTCTAGTTTGTATTTCTTCCCTTATTATGTTGGAGCAGTTGAAGATTGTACCCAGGTATTTGTATGTTTCCGTTCTTTTAATGGTCATATTATCTATTTGTATGTGGCCAGAGTTTTAGCCATTCCGTCTCTTGAAATTACCATATATTCTGTCTTATCTTGGTTGATAACCAGCCCCATCTGTTGGGCTTTTTCCTTTAAGTGAGTCAATATTTCCAATGTCTTTTGTTCACTTTGCCCTATAATATCTATATCATCTGCATAACCAAGCAGCTTGGATGTTCCTCCAATATCACATTCCTCCTTTACCTTCCTTACAACTTTCTCTAGAGCCAGATTGAAGAGTAGCGGCGATAGTGCATCACCCTGTTTCAAGCCAGATGTTATTTGGAAAGGGGTCTGATTTCCTGCCTTTATATGTTACTATATTATAAGTATCTTCCATGCATAGTCTGGTCATGTTGATTAACTTCCTTGGTATTCCAAATTCCTGCATAGCATTCCATAGACTATTCCTATGGACACTATCATAAGCCTTTTTAAAATCCACAAAAATGTTATGGAGATCTCTTTTATATTCCCAATTTTTCTCGGCTATTTGTCGTAAGATAAATATCTGATCTATTGTTGATCTGTTTTGTCTAAAACCCGCCTCGTAGTCACCTAATATGTCTTCTGAATATGGTTTTAGTCTATTTAGTAATACTGCGGATAGTATCTTATAGCTTGTGGACAGTAGTGATATTCCTCTATAATTTTCACATTGGAACTTGTCTCCTTTCTTAAAGATAGGTATCAATAATGACTCTTTCCAGTCATGGGGTAATTCTTCTGTCCTCCAGATATTTATTATTAGTTCGTATAGCTTTAGATGTAATGCATGGCCACCTGCCTTTATAAATTCAGCAGCAATTCCATCAGTCCCAGTTGCCTTATTGTTTTTAAGTCGTGTGATTACATATAGGATTTCTTCAAATGTAGGTTCTTCAATTTGTGGTTCATATGTTAGAACCTCTTCCTGTGGGAAAGTGTTACTTGGAGCTTCACAATTTAGTAATTCAACAAAATATTCTTTCCATGTGTTGCACATTTCCTCATTGGTATTTATCATATTCCCATTTTTGTCTTTTAAACCATATGTGTTTTGTTGGTGCCCTCGTTTCATTGACTTTAGTTCTTTAAAAAACTTTCTGGATTATTCATATTTCTGGTGATTAGTTTCCATATCTTTGATTATATTACTCATATATTCTCGCTTCTGCTGTCGGACTATTTTTGTAGCCTCTTTACATTCATTTCTATAATGCTCTTCCTTTTGGATGTTGTTGATGTCATTTAACCATAAATGTCTGGCATTCTTTTTCCTAATGACTGCTTCTTCACATTTTTGATTGAACCATCTGTTCTTTCTATGCGTGGTTAACACACCGAGACATTCTTCTGCGGTAGATTGAATTGTATTCTTGATGTTCAACCAAGTTTGGTCAACGCTTTCCTCCAAAGGGTTTTGCAGAGTTTCAAGTTTACATTTGATTTCATCTGTAAATTTCTCTTTGACTGTAATTTCTTGTAGTTTTTCTCTGTTATATGTTGGGTGTAATCTTTGTAATTTAGTATAGAAAGCTCTCTTAAGTTTTATTTTAAATTTTGCTCCAACGAGGAAGTGGTCACTGTGGCACTCAGCTCCTCTATAACTTCTAACTTGCTGTATGTTTGATGCATTTCTGTTGTTAATTAAAATGTGATCTATTTGATTATAGGTTCTCTTGTCACATGATTTCCAAGTTTGTTTGTGTATATCCTTTCTTTGTAGTCTGGTACTGCTAATCTGCAGTCCTTTGGCTTCTGCCAGGTTGATGACTCTCCATCCATTATCATTTGAAGTTGTATGTAGGCTTTCCATACCGGCCACTTTTTTTTATTAGTTTGCTCTCTACCTATTTTTGCATTGAAGTCTCCCAGCACAATCAGGATGTCCTGTTTGGGGGTTTCTTCTATGACATCTTCCAGATCATTATAAAAGTCTTCTTTAATATCATCTTCTTTCTCTTCAGTAGGTGCATGTACATTAATCATCGTTATATTTTTCCATTTACCTTTTATTCAGTAATTTACTAATCCTGTCATTAACAGCTTTAAAGTTTAAAACATTCCCCCATAACTCTTTTTTGATGACAAAACCTGTTCCTAATTCATGTTAATTTGGGTGTTTCCTCCATATATTATAATCATTCCATTTTGCTCTAAAGTACCCTCTCCTGGCCACCTTATTTCTTGAATTGCTGTTATATCTATTTGATATTCAACCAGCTCCCGGGTTTGTTCTTCGGCCGCTCCAGCTCGATATAGTGTCCGTACATTCCATGTTCCAAATCTCAAAAGTCCTTTAACGTTCCAAGGTCGTTGTCCAGATAAGTCTGTCCGAAATCGAGGCTCATGTATCTGTTTCGTAACAAAAAAGGTTTTTTACAAAGGTGGGGATGTTAACCCCACGCTTCAACCCCCAACCTGGAGGACCAGGGTGTTTCTCTTTGTCTGTTCTCTACCCTTTGACCTGTCCGGCTTGGGAGGCCCTGCTGGTAGCTACGCTACCGCCGGCATAGCTCTCAGGGTCATTGAGAAACTCAAGCTCCCCCACCAAAACAAGGTGGAAACACCATCGGGGGAGACCTACAGATAATGAAATAGCTAAAATATTACCAACATATAATGAAATAGCTAGAACATTACCAACAGATAATGAAATACCCAAAACATTACCAACAGATAATGACATAGCTAAAACATTACCAACAGATAATGAAATAGCTAAAACATTACCAACAAATAATAAAATAGCTAAACCATTACCTACAGATAGTGAAATACATAAACCATTAGCAACAGATAATGAAATAGCCAAGACATTATTTGTAGTTGCATATCCCTTGCAGGACGTCGCAATCAACACCATCATTTTTCAGCTGTTGTTGATGTTCTTGGCAAGATTACGCTCAGTAGTTTGCCATTGTTTTCACAGGCTCACAAACCCCGTAAATAACCAACGCGACGCGATCCGCTGACGAATCTCGCGCAGCTGTGTTCCTCACGTGGATATAAGGGATTATGGAGAAATTCGTTAAACCCTTAGCCAGGGAGACCGGCGCTGAAACATTACCAACAGATAATAAAATACCTAAAACATTACCAACAGATCATGAAATACCTAAAACGTTACCAACCTAGGCATAATCCCAGCCAGTTAGCATTGTTGTACCAAACCTACGCATTGTTACATACTACTATGCCACTCCGCAGAATTGAAGCCTCATTACCAGGTTTGCCAAACTCGCTGATTTCTGAGCTTCAATTGGGGAAAGGGATACTCCGGAACACAGCCCTATGACGATCGTACTTTGGCACTGGTTGGGCGGAAAGTCTCCACACTAAACTCACTTTCTAGTGAGCTGTATTTTCCGTGGAGGACTTTTGTGTTGGCATTCTGACGGCAGCATTATGCACAGTGTACTTGTGCGGGCTTTTGGATTGCCGAGACTCCTGTCTATTCCACTTTTCACTTAGGGCAGTAAGGAGCATTTCGTGTGATATTCACTGTTACAGGAACGGAGCATAATGGGGACAACCCGTTGCCGTGAAGTTGGAACCGCGACTCTCTAACTCACAATCAATACAAGACATTTCGGGGCGAAACGACATGACCGCCGAACGAATGACCTTAAGAGTTAAAACTAAGTGTTTCAATAGATGCACAACCAACCAACCAACCAACCAACCAACCAACCAACCAACCAACCAACTAACCAACCAACCAAACAATCAACCGACCAACCAAAAAAACCAATAACTAACCAATCAATCTTACCAACCAACGTTACCAAAAACCAACCAACCAACAAAACAACCAGCCAGCTAGCCAACCAACCAACCGACCGACCAACCGACCGACCAACCATCCAACCTTACCATCCAACCTTACCAACCAATCTTACCAACCATCCTTACCAACCAACCAACCAACCAACAAAACAATCAACCAACCAACCAACCGACCGACCAACCAACCAATACCAACCAACCAACCTTACCGTCCAACCTTACCAGCCAACCAACAAAACAACCAACCAACCAACTGTAACAGTATAGCTTAGGAGTAAAGAGTTAGGGAATGCTGCGCATTCATTAACTAGTGGGAAACCATAGTTGGTGAACGTGTGTGCACGAATGGATAGAGGTATCCAGGGCTTGCACACACGTCACTTGGGGACTGGGAATTCAGGAGGTAAACAACAAGAATGTCGGAGTTTTCCATCATGTTTGAAGATGAATGATTTTCACCTAATAAATGCTTGAATTTATAAAAGACGAGACTTGTCCACTATATGATCACGTGCCTTCCACACTCAGCATTGTTATATCATCGTGGCTACTGTGATATAGGCTGTTTTGGTGCCGTCGACCTTGCAAACATGGGATGTAGCGAAGGTTGTTGACAAGCAAAGAACAAACGAAGGAGTGTTTTGTCTACGTCTGGAAACAGATATTATGGAAGTTTTCAAGTAATTAATAAGAGACCGCAACAACTGAAAGCCCGCCCAGGGGTAGTTGTTGTGATTTCTCAGTGTTTATTAAGAGGATTTCTCAGTAAAGGTCAGAAGGTTTGATAATCTTATTTTATAGAAAGACTGATAGTTTTGTATGCATAACTCAATAATATGCAGTGCCTTGATTGCTGACCTACGCTGTTTTTTTTGATGAGATCAAGAATTGCCGTTTTACAGCGAAAATTGCAAATGATATAATGATGTCGCTGCTGATTGCATCTTACGATTTATAAAGTAACCTTGTACCTCGGGAAATAAATTGTCTTTACACCCGAACGATCAGCTCCAAATAAAACAGAGAACTGTCGAGAATGAAGAAAAATTTATGAGCATGGTTTCAGCTCACTGGACTGTTTGAGGTGGAGTCAAGGTCAAATTGCACTTTCTGTAATTCTCGAATCAAGCTGGTCAACAGTCACTTCAGCTAAGAGAAGGCGTTGATGAATCTGGTCAACTTGTCTCAAGTCAAATTGGTTTCAATTGATTTAAACTGACTGTTGTTAGAACGCCACATAACAAGTAATGTTCCGAGTGCTGAAACAGAGTGGCCATCGTCAGGCTTGAATCCATCCATTGTTGACTTGCTCGTTTTCCCCTCGAAACGTATGGATGTTCCAGATATGCTATCGTGAAAATTTGGTTTTGCTGAAACCGTTAAATGTTGTCGGTTGAAATTCAGTGAAGGTGACCTTGCTTGTCAGAAGGTAAACTCCAGAATTTAAAGTAAAGCAATCGATCAATCAATAAATCAATCGATCAGTCAATCAAGCAATCAATCGATCAGTCAATCAAGTAATCAATCGATCAATTAATCACGCAATCGATCAATCAGTCAATCAATAGATCAATCAATCAAGCGTTCAATCAGTCCGTATTGTATCGAGCGTTGTAAATTTAAAAGCCAAACGAGCATAATCAACGGCATGTAAACAACTGGAAGGAATCGACTTCGATTGAGCTGAGAAGTCCAGAGGCTCTTCTTTTTCTGCTCCTTTCAAGTTTTGTCGATCAGAGTCCTTTTTATATCAAGATCCTCGATTGGAATTTTTTGCGTCAGGATGGTCAATTAGAGTCTCTTTTATCAGAATTCGCGATTGGAACAGGAACTTGTTTTTTTTCATCAAGATCATCAGTTGGAGTCTTTTTCGTCTAATTTAGGTAATGGATAGTTTTAAATTAATTGATTGAACAGAATATTTCTTGATGATTACTTTGAAATAATATTGTATGAATATATTTGTATATAATATTGCTTGATAATTTCCATTATAGAATTTTAGGATGGAGCCCCAAGATTTTTCTCATGTATTGAGTGGAGTTGGCGGAGCAATATCAAAGTTGGATGCAGTATTGAGACAGCAAAGTGTAATCAGTGATGTGGAAAGAGTTAATGGACAGGCGAATCAGTTTAAGAAATGGGTTATTTCTATTGAGAAACATGCTTATCTAGTGAACGCTACAGATGAGGATAAAAAGAATTTAGCATATAGAACTAGTACAAGTCCAGTTTTCTGACCATATAAGAAGAAAGCTAGAAGCGGGAGGAGATGAAACCTGGGAACAATTCAAAACCGACCTAGCACATAAATACGCAGAAATTACTGATCCACAACACGCATTCTCAGTCTTGCGACAAACGAGACAAAATGTTACGGAAAGTGTACAGCTATACAGTGATAGGTTAATCAATTTAGCTGAGGAGTCATTTTTGGGACAGAATGTACGAGCTGAAGAAGTGGAACGGATGTTGGTGGGGATTTTGTTGATGGGATTAGGTCAGATGGATTGAAATTTATATTGTTGAGAGAGAATCCTGCAACATTGTCACAAGCGGTAGATATCGCTATACAAGAAGAAAGCTTGAGGAGAAGGTTTAGATTGAGAGTAGGACGAGAGTTAGGTAGTAGTTCGGAAGATAGAATTGAAGAACCTATGGGAATAGGACAGTATAGACATGGATGGAGAGGAAGACGAGGAGAAGTACAGATGGTACAAAGAAACACGAACATATACAATCAAGGTAGAGAAGGACAAGTGAGAAATACTGTAAGAAACATGGAAGGTAACACAAATAACACGAATGTGGTTTGTTGGGGATGCCACCAACGTGGGCACATTTTTCGCTTCTGTGGTAACAGACGTCTCCCATCGAATACACAAAATAATAGAGGTGTTCAGACGAGTACACAGAACAGAACTGCAAATAGCAGATCAGCAAATGGGAATTATGGAGAAATGCAGAGAAATTTTAGAAGATCAGGAAATCAGGGAAATTGGCGTCCCGCTTACTGAACAGGATCGGCAGTAGGGGGGAAGATAGTAAGGTCCAAAAGATGCATCAATGTATTAAAAACCCAAATGATGAGTATAATAGGACATTTAGAAATAAAAGATATAAGAAGTTATCTCCCCAAGGCGAGATAAAACAGTTGTCACTAAATATGGTTGATCCTAGCTCATGTATAGTAGAAATAGGAAAATATAAAGTTAGAACATTAGTTGACTCAGGAGCACAAGTTAGCGTGATTAAAGAAACATTTTTATATCGAATGTTAAAAAATTGTAAAATATTTAGAATTCAGGAGAATCTTCATTCGGTAACTGGACACAGATTAGAAGTGCTTGGACAAACGATAATAAATTTTAAATTAGGAGGGATAAATGTTAGACATATGTTCCATGTGGTCAAGGATTTAAATAGAAATATGATATTGGGTAGAGATTTTTTATTGAAAAATGGGGTGAGACTTTTTTTTGATTTGCATAAATTAAAGTTCCAAGATGTGTATGTAGATTTGGAAGAGGATATGCATGTGTCGACACTAGTTAGAGTCAAAACGACCATGAATTTGAAACCACAAACGGTTAATTTAATACAGGCAAAAATGAAAAAAAACCCATACTTTTCGGTTGGACAAACAGTTAAAATAACAGAATTGGAGAGAGAAATAATACAGGAACCGGGCTTAGAAGTCACCGATGGGTTAATAGTACTAGATAAACATCTCAGCTTTCCAGTGATGCTCCTAAATAATACAGGAAAAAATATTACATTATATAGAGGTTGTGTAATCGCTAAAGTAGAGTATAGTGAAAATAACATGTTAACTATAGACAAAGAAAACATATGGGGAAATAAGTATTCAGAAACTCCCATGATTAGAAATAATGTCGGAAATAAGTATAAAAGAAGCTGGAAAAGACGAAATGATGAATTGATCCATACATTTAAGAAACGTCCATCTCAGATAGATACAGTTGATAAAAAGACAAGAGAACAAGAATTGTTATCACAATTAAAAGCTCCGCCGGAGAATAGGGAAATATTAGAAAAGTTTGTGAAAGAAAATCAAGACGTTTTTGCTGTTAGTGATTTAGAATTGGGTAAGACAAGAACAGTTACAATGGAAATAGATACAGGAGACCATCCACCAATTAGTTTAAAACCATATAGAACTCCATTAAGAAATAGAGAAATTGTGGAAAAGGCTATAGAAGATATGTTGAAAGCAGGGATAATAACAAGATCAAAGTCAGAATGGTCATCTCCGGTCGTCATAGTAGCCAAACCTGATGGTTTCGAGCAGGTTCTGTTGTGACTACAGGGCGTTGAACAAAATCACTAAGAATGTAGCGTACCCACTGCCAGTGATTGATGATATTTTGGGGTTGCTTAATGGCTCCACATTCTTCACGACGCTAGACGCAAGGTCAGGATTTTGGTGTATTCCGATGTCGAAGGACGCGCAAAAGAAAAGTGCTTTCTGTACTCATATGGGTTCGTACGAATTTTTACGTATGCCGTTCGGGGTTCGAACTGCCCCCTCTCACTATATGCTCTTAATGAATGAAGTTTTAGAAGGTATGCAAAAGTTTGCTCTAGCATATATAGACGACGTTCTGATTTTTACGAAAGGAGATGTGGAGGATCATTTAAAACATATTAGACTAGTATTTGACAGGTTAAGAAGGCATGATGTTAAATTGAAGCTTAGTAAGTGCCAGTTTTTAAAAACAGAAACAAAATATTTAGGGTATATTATAAATAGAGAAGGAATTAAGCCAGACCAGGAAAAGATAAAGGCTATTAAAGAATTACCTCCTCCAACTAACATAAAGGAAGTACGTGCGTTTATAGGAACCTGTGGGTATTATAGGCGGTTTGTCCCAGCATTTTCAAAGATTGCAGAGCCAATTACAAATTTGTCGGGTAATACGCTAGATTTAAGTGGGATGATGAGTGTAAAAAAGCATTCGATTTTTTTAAAAAACAGTTTAACAGTGGTACCACTATTGACGCATCCAGACTTGAACAAACAATTAATACTATATACAGATGCTTCGGACAATGCAATAGGAGCATGTTTGGTTCAACCATATGAAGGAAAAGAGTCTGGAATACCAGGGGTTAAAAATGAAAGACCAATCTACTTCTTATCTCATAAACTTAGCAAAACTCAACGCAAATGGCCGATTATTGAGAAAGAAGCTTATGCCATACACTACGCTCTACAAAAACTAAATTACTACTTACATAATGCCAATTTCATTATTAGAACTGATCACATGCCATTAAAGTCTATATTAGAAGCACCAATACAAAATAGGAAAATACAAACGTGGGCATTGAATCTACAGGGATACAATGCTACAGTGGAATATGTTTCAGGAAAACATAATACATGCGCCGATCTTTTATCTAGGATCCCGTATCCACAGTCATCAGGGAACACGGAAGATGAAGCTGAACCAGAGATAGACGATCGAAACTGGCAAGTAAATATATTAGATTCTGCCATAATAAATAGAGAAGAATTTGAGAGTTTACCGTCGGATCAAGAGTCTGAACATAGAACAGAAGACCCACATTTGGAACAGTTTAATATGAAAGATAAACAAGAATTAGATCCAAAAATAGTACAAATAAAAAGAAAACTGAAAGAAACAGGGGAAAATAGTTTTAAAAGAAAGTTTGTAGAGCTACAAGAAGACAATCAATTATATTATATCAATGAAAAAGGTGAAGGAATAAGAAAATATATTCCGAAACATTTAGAACGAGAAGTTTTAAAGGCATATCACGATAATAATGGTCATTTTGGGCGAGATAAGTTGGTTAGGACTATTAGCAGTAAATATTACTGGCCGAATTTATTTAAAAGCGTATATGATTATGTTGAAGCATGTGAAAAGTGTAGGTTAAGAAACATGAAGATAATTAAATGTCCTTTACAAGATACAGATATTCCTCAATTTCCAATGCAGAAAGTAAGTTTGGATATTCAGGTCCTCATCCAAAAACATTATCGGGAAACGTATACCTCCTACATATCGTAGATTCATATAGTCTTTGGCCAGAAGTTTATCCAATTCCAGACAAGAGTGCTGATTCAGTTATAAATATGCTTCTACAAGAATTTATACCAAGGTTTGGGTGTCCACAAATAATACTTACAGACAATGGGAAAGAATTTGTAAATAGAAAGTTTGAAAAAATTGGTAAAAGATTTGAATATAAAACACATTAAGACTTCATATTACAGACCAACTTCGAATGCCAAAAATGAGCGACAACATAGGACATTATACAACATACTAGCGAAAAATGTAGAAGAACACGATATGGATTGGGATCTTTATTGGAATAGCATTAGCGGCGATCCGTACACACCAAAATGAAGGAACAGGTTTCTCACCATTTACTTAGTACATGGGAGAGAACCAATATTACCAATTGACAATTTATTAAAAGCCTAGGAGAAAATATATGGGGGAGGATTTTCAGGAAACAAGATTACAAGAGATGCACAAAGCACATGTACGTTTAAGAAATAATATAATTAAGGCTCGAGAAAGACAGAAGAAATACGCAAATAAAAATGCACACTTACAAGAGTTCAACATAGGTGATAGAGTTTATTACAAAAAACATAGGAAAAAACTCTAAGTTGATGCTCATTGGGTTCCCGGATATATATTTTAGAAAAGAGGGTCCAGTATCGTATACTATTAAGAACCAAGTTACAGGGCATGTTGCACGTTCACATGTGGAGCACTTAAGACGGGATAGTGAGGAAAAGGATGCAGAGAATAATAATAATAATTATTATTCAGAAGAATTGTCAGATGGACAAGATTGTCAGACAAACGGAATATCCAATACCTATAGAGAATGGGAAACAAGTAACAACAGCATCTACTACGGCTGAACAAGAAGAAACAATACCAAAAACAGTCGTGATAGAGGAAAACAACACGTATGACGATTATAATAATGAAGAATCAATCAAGGAAAACATAGAAGCACCATTTATGAATACAAGACAGGCAGTAAAAGAAAGTTAGATAGACAGAAAGAAAGAGAAATTAAGAGGCAAAGGAAGTTTAGACTGAATTCTTCAAGTGATGAAGATATGCCACTGTTTGAAAAATTTATTAAGACGGCAAGACAGAAAAATTAGATTGGATTTAGAAAGGAAGAGATTAGCGGTTGCTAGTAATGGATATACAGATGCAGAACAAGAAATGGATGAAAAGTCAGAACTGATGAAGATGCTGATATGAAAGAAGATAGTTCTCCTCAGGAGGATGACGATATTGACTGTAGATATTGCACTTATAGAAAAAAATTTGAAGCTATTAAGAAAGTGGAGAAGAGGTAAATAGTGCGGTAGAATATTCTGTAGATTGCAGATAGAAGAAGAAGTTAGACAAGGTAATTATGTATTTCCAAGGAAGGAAATTGGCAACTTAATCAAGAGTTGTTGGGATGAGTAGACATAATATGCTAGTAAGTTCAGACTTATTGATATATGCTTTGTGATCATTTTGATTTTTAAGTTGAAGTGTTGAGTTTTTCTTAGACCGGAAAATAATGGATTAGTAGTCATAATATGTATGTATATATATGGTCTTTCATTTCATACATATGTTTAATTTGATTATGTTTGGGGATAAAGATGATGTCAAGGAATGAGGGGGTTGATATTGTGTAGTCTGTTGTTTGACTTCAATTGTTCTTTATAAAATGTGAGGATAATTTAACATTGCTTTTATTGAGTTATCCTGGGTGTGTTTAAAATGATTACTGGCTTGACGTTCAGTTAGGGGAAAAATGAAGAGTTGTTTTTGGGAACGTACAGAAAATGTGAAATAGACGTTGAGTTGTTTAACGTATATAACGTTTATAAATTGAGGGTGAAACATGGTTGAGTTAAGGAGGAAGTGGTAGTGATTAGTGAAGTGATTCAATATGTTGTAATGGAGGAGTATATTTAAAAGTGGCTGGGGGTATCAGCAAAAATTGATATTATAGGTGGTTTGGAAAGAGTTAAAATAGGGAATTGAAATAGAGACTACATTAGTTGGTTCGTAACGTAAATACATGGATTGGTATGACGGGCGATATTGGGTAAATGGGGAGTTGAAATAGGAGCTGGGTTGAACAGCGTTAAATGGGAGAATATGGGGGGGGGAATGCCAGGTTGAATTTTGGCATTTAAATAAGTGGACACTGGAAGAAGAAGACTGTACGTAACAGTATACTAATAATTTGGAGGTTTGAAGGAATGGTTGAATTTGACGAGCTGTATAATACAAAATGGTTGTAGTGTTGGATCAACTTTTGATAACAACAATTAATATTGACGAAAATGAAGATAAATTTTAGAAACTTTATTTTTATAAAGTTTTGAGAATGCGTGGGAAGAGAAATGTGGTTACTTCTTACTTTTTCCCCTTACTTTCTATATTTTTTTAAGGTGCGCACCTACCAAATCTAACCTATCCAACCTAACTGACTTAACTAAACTTTTCTGTCTATCCTGGAATAGCGAGAATGTGAATAAGGGAGAAAAAGATAAGGGAAATATCTTCAATTTTTGTCAATCATAATTTAGATGGACACTTTAATAGTGGTTCACTTATGGAGAATTTTGTAGAGAGTTTTTGTGGAGAACTTTATAACGAATTTTGTAGAGAGTTTTGTATTATTGATATAGTATGAAGTATATCTCTAGTTAGCATTTGGCTATGATGAGATAAGAGGGTGAGAGTTGAGTTGAGAAATATATGGGATTGTTGGGCAGGTATAGTAGAGTTAAGTGGTTAAGAGTTGGGGTTGAGATTTTTTGCAGGGAAAAAATCTCCTTGAAGAAGGGGAGGTATATGTAACAGTATAGCTTAGGAGTAAAGAGTTAGGGAATGCTGCGCATTCATTAACTAGTGGGAAACCATAGTTGGTGAACGTGTGTGCACGAATGGATAGAGGTATCCAGGGCTTGCACACACGTCACTTGGGGACTGGGAATTCAGGAGGTAAACAACAAGAATGTCGGAGTTTTCCATCATGTTTGAAGATGAATGATTTTCACCTAATAAATGCTTGAATTTATAAAAGACGAGACTTGTCCACTATATGATCACGTGCCTTCCACACTCAGCATTGTTATATCATCGTGGCTACTGTGATACAACCAACCAACCAATAACCAACCAGCAATCAACCAATCAACCAACCAACCAACCAACCAACTAGCAACCAACCAACCAGCAAACAACCAACCAGCAATCAACCAATCAACCAACCAATCAACCAACCAACCAATCAACCAGCAACCAGCCAACCAACCAACAACCAACCAGCAATCAACCAACCAGCAACCAACCAACCAACCAACAACCAACCAGCAACCAACCAACCAGCAACCAACAACCAACCAACAACCAACCAGCAATCAACCAATCAACCAATCAATCAACCAACAACCAACCAACCAGCAACCAACCAACCAGCATCCAACCAACCAGCAACCAACCAACCAACGCTCTTCATCAGGCGCGTGTAGCAGCTGTGAGCGGCGACCACCACTCTTTGATTCTCCCGGGCATCTGGTGTTGTGACGAAATTGATGTTCCAAACAATGTGTTTTCCTATTGAAATTAGACCCAGAAGACATAAACAATATGTTGCACGATTTCCTGCCTGGCATATTTCGCTGAATCTTGTCAGTTGAAACTTGCAGAGTTACATATCATATGAAGTGAATAAACGAATAATACTTTGGCTGAAATAGTGAATGCGTATTCACTGATTTTGTTCTACCGTGGAGTAAGTTATCCCCACGGTAGACTCTTAATGTTATTTGTATTATTATTTTTCACATACATTTGTCTTGGTGTGCGTTGGCGTCTAATGTCTTCATTTGGAATGTAAGCTCGGTCTCTATTACAACTCTTCTGTTGATATTTCATCAGTAGAACGATGCCTTGTAGGTTTGACAAGTAATCTATTAAACACATGTAGTTTTGATAATCCCACCATCAACAATGTTTAACCATACGTAGCATGGGAAATAGTTCTATATGTATCGGTTGACTTCAACAGAGTTCAAGGAAAGAAGCAGAGTCCATTGCGTAGTCTATTCACAACGGTTTGGGGCGCTTGTTAATCTTAGCTCCTGAAAGAGAAATTGTCTGCCTTGTCTTACCACGGAAAAACTACAGTATTTGCTCTTTTCTCATTTATCATCATCATCATGTGCCAAGCTGAAAGGCGTGGCCCGTCATAGTTCGCCATCTCTCACGGTCACCAGAGTCTAGAATCCGGTCTGCATTCTTGTTCCAAACATGCCATGTTGCCAAACCATCAAGATATTTATCCCTTTGTCTTCGTTTTGATCTCTTCCCATCAAACTTGCCAGTTGTCAATAAAGTTTCAAGTCCACTTCCTCATAACATGCCCTAAAAATTTTGACTGTATACGTCTAATTTCTCCAATCAGTCTCTATGTTTTATTTATCTCATGAAGGACTGTCTCATCTGATTTTCTGTCCGTCCATGGTATCTTTGCATCTTTATCCAAAAACCAAATTTCCACCGCCATTAGATGTTTCTCAGCTTGTCTGCTAATTGTCCATGTTTCACACACATACAACAGTATTTATAGTTTCTTTATTGTACATTGTCGCCACAGAGCCAGAGTGTTGTACGCATGCCCACCGGTCCGGATGTTTTGTGTTCGAATTCCATTCGAGGTTGGAGTTTTGTATCACTCAACCGATCCCCCAGGTCGACCCTAGGAACTGCAGTAGCGCAGTGGCTATCACACTTGCCTGCAGGCCGAGCGGACATACGTTTGAACCCCTTCAGATCTGATATTCTTTAAAACTGGCCGACCTAAAATAGGTAACAGGAACTTGTATAGGAAAATAACGGCAATTGGCGTGATATTGACCGCAACATTAATCCAGTGCCGGGTGGTCTAAAAATATAGGGCTAGTTCCCAAATACCCAACACTCCTTAACGCGTGAAAAGTATCGCTTTATTTGCCTGAATTTAACATCAACTCATCATCAACTCATCATCAGCTCATCTTGTTCCTATGTGATGTCGAGGTGGAGTATAAACAGCGGGAGAGTGTCTGTTTATGGGATTCATATATCGAGATGCCCAGTTATATTTCTCATTTATATTATTATTGTTATTTTCCCCATTATGATTTCTGTTAACCGGGTGTGAGTTAGCTGTAAAACATGCGCATTGTGTCTGTGTTTGTTTACTCTTAAATATTCGCAGGAGTCACATATACATAACTGTTCCCATCTCATATTGTCATATCCTGCTGTAGCCGTTATCATCATCAACACTATAATCACGACTACCATCATGAGCATCATCACCACCACTACAATGACTACTATCAACATTATACCATCACCACCTCTAAAAACACTACTATGAACATTAACACCCTCATCAACACTACAATAACTACTATCACTACTAACACCATCACCATCACCACTACTACCACCACTATCACTATTAGCACCATCACCACCACCATTATCACTATTAGCATCATCACCACCACCACTACTTTCACCACTATTATCATTAGTAACATTATCACCACTATCATCATTAGCACCATGACATATACGTAATCGTTCTAATCTCATATTGTCATATCCTTCTGCAGCCGTTATTTTTCTTATGGCAATTCAAGAACACAACTACTTAAAATATAATTATATGTAATTACAATTACACTACAAGAAAAATCGGGAGCAATGTATGCTTCAGCTATAAACAAAAACTCATATAGCACATAGTAACAACCGCAGCGCATTATCAGAAAATGTCACCAGTAAATTGTGTTTGATAGACTTTTCTATCTTTTTTTCTATCTTTTTCTTTTTTTTCTAAAAAAAAATCCAAGCGACATTGTCATATCGGCTAGTTCTATCCCAACGTACGTGCTTCTAGCTTTTGCTAACTCACACATTGTGCATGAATCAATGGTTAGGTTTCCCCGTGAAACAAAAGCTAAACCTCACTTTGCATTAGGCTGTTTGTTCCATTCTTTCCTTTCTATTCAGGTAACATTCGCAACGAAAATCAAACATTTCAGCCTGGAGCTGCTAGAAAGCAGTCGTAGACAACTCATGAGATGGAAGCTCAATTTAGCTCTAAGCCAGAGAATTGTTTAACATTTTATGACGTAGTCATCCAGTACTCGTGGTCACGATAATCACCAACGCTCTTAGATGCGGTGTGTTTACTTTAGGCGTTTAAAAAAAAATACCCAGTTTCATTGTGTCATAGTTTAATTAACCATTGAAAGTTATTACCGTACTGTATGTTTCTCCCAGGAAAAGCAAGGCACTGAGAAGGTCAGTTTTAGAACAATAGGGACGTTAAAAACTAATTACGTTGCGGTGACAAGCCTTCATCGGAGAACAAACACTACAGTAACTGCCAGGGACAGTCGAGACACTGAAGTAACAATGGTGGTATATGGTGTTGTTTCTGTATTCGGCTACCAATGAAGGTTTGCCGCCGCAACGTCCAAAGTTATTTGTGATCGTTGTTTTGAAAAGTTTACCCTCAACAATTCTTGATCTTTCCAGTTATTCATTGCACCATTTGTTGTAAGCTTGGACGAGAGGTGACATGGTGATCTATATTGATGGGTTAGTGATGAGAAACAAACGGAGTGGTTGGGGATTCATTGCGAAGGCTAATGAATGATTCTTGAAAAAGAAGAGTATGGCATATGAGGCTACGACCTCCAGCATGAGAATGGAGGTGGAAGCAGTCACAGCGCATTCCGTTGGTTAGAGGAGACCACTGAAACACGCATTATCTTCATCACGGACTCAAGGAGTATGCTTAATAAGGTGGAGAAAGGAATGTTTTGTGTAGAATGGCTCACTTCGATTCAGATTTCACAGATTGTGAGAATTATATGGATTTTTCCCCATTGGCCATGCGGGAGTGAGGGGGGGGGGACTGATAAGGCTCATAGGCTGGCAGGGATTGCACCTCTTGGTGGTAGATTACCTATGGACAATGGATAGGTGGTTGTCGCCTGTGGGACCAGGTGGAGAAGGTGGAGGAACAAATTAAGACCCCGTACGTGGAAAGGATGAGATTGCGCGGGATGGACGGGGATTCTGGTAGAATCTCAAACTGAGAGGGAAGACCAGGAGAACTTTCAGTCAGAAAGCGGTGGGAACGATTAGTGGTGTGACTCTTCGCTGCCTCTTGAACGAGGGGACGGAGCGCAGTGATGTCGGTTCTTAGCTCAACTCAGCTCAGCTCACCTCAACTCAACTCAACTTGGACGAGAGGTTTAAGACTTCCTGTGCGCTAACGGTGGGGTATTTGGTTCATTTCACACACCGGCCAGTTGCTCTTAAATGTTGACTTCTCGTTCAGAAAACAGTTGCGAACAACTGAACGTAAAATTGCATAGAAAATCGCAACATCCTACAAAAGTCAGACATTAAATCCTAGCCACACCACACCTAAACCTAACCCCGCTTTACCAGCGTATCCTAGAGTCGCCTGCATAGCCGGTTTCAAGCTAGATTTAGCCTTATTTGGAAATGGTTAGCAATCCGTTATCGTGTTAGCACCTACAACTTGCATTTAGCCACTTTAACTCATTTTTGACGCAAACGCTTTTAAATAATGCATAGTTGGTCATATCACTGCAAGAGTTTTATTTCTAAATGTCGTGTTAATTTTCATTTCATTTTGATGAACGACTAAACATACTTCATGTCCCTAAACCTAGGATAGACTTATATCATGCGTTTTAATGCTTATTGTTCTTTTGTTGTCAAAGAATTGCTTCATAAGAGATGTTGAATGAAAGAATGTATGAGAGGACATAGAGAAGAAGGGCAGAATGTCAGACGGGCCTGCGTGCCCAATTCTTAACCCTTTCAAAATAAAGATTTTCGTTCGTTCGTTCGTTCGTTCGTTCGTTCATATCTACTGATTCAGTACACTAGAAAATTATAACCTATGTGATATCTCAGACACGCAACAAGACACAATATTAAATATATAGCGATGCAGATTTTCTATGGAGGCAAGTATGTACACAGATAGATAAGTAAATATGTAGGTGGATACACAGAGAATCAGACAAATAGGCATAACGACAGATAGACATACCTACAGACAGACAGACAGACAGACAGACAGACAGACAGACAGACAGACAGACAGACAGACAGACAGAGATAGATAGATAGATAGATAGATAGATAGATAGATAGATAGATAGATAGATAGATAGATAGATGGATGGAAGGATGGATGAATGGATAGATGGATGGATGGATAGATAGATAGATAGATAGATAGATAGATAGATAGATAGATAGATAGATAGATAGATAGATAGACAGAGAGACAGACAAACTGACAGACATACGTATCAGGAAAGTTTGAATAGAACAAACCTGGAAGAGAAGATGATGAAGGCCACAAAGAAGATGGGTGCAGGATGTGGCAGATGATCTCCAGATGGGTGTGTCGGACACGGGAGACCTCTTGCTTATGACAGAAACGTTTTCGGAAGGTTGTTATAGGAGTGAAGTTGTGCAAAAGACATGCTATTGAATGAATGAGTTTGTGTTTGAGAAGAAGAAGAAGAAGAAGAAGAAGAAGAAGAAGAAGAAGAAGAAGAAGAAGAAGAAGAAGAAGAAGAGGAGGAAGAAAAAGAAAAAAAGAGACAGAGAGGGTGTTGAGAGAGAGAGAGAGAAACAGAGAGAGAGAGAGAGAGAGAGAGAGAGAGAGAGAGAGAGAGAGAGAGAGAGAGAGAGAGAGAGAGAGAGAAGAGAATTAGGGATGTACAGAAACGTATATAGACTGATATAAATAATATTTAGCCGTATTTTGGTATCACGCTTTCTATATCTCAGTTAAACGTTTAATAACAATGATGATAACACACACGAAAATGAAGCGGAAAGCAAAAACAGGATAGTTGTCGATTATATTCAATTATTTGTGTGGGTGTAAAAAAACAAAAAATAGAAACACACAGGTGCACTGTGCACCAGCTGAATTGTTCCGGGGAAATAAGTTGCCTAAAAAAGTGACAGGAGATATTGACAGAAAATATTGACAATTTGATAAGAGTGTATAAAAATTTGACACGAGGGCAGATAAAATAGTCAGTAAGAGAGCAAATATAATATTAAATGCTGGGGCGTGATCGGATGTAGCAGACGTTACAGTACTTGACGGAGATGTAAGCAACAGAAAATGACATTTAAAAACAATACAAAATGTTACTAAATGGTTCTTGATGCAGGAAATGTGAAAAGTCATCGATTGATGTAGATATCACCACTATCATCATTTGCACCATCACTATTATTACCATTATCATCAATAGAACCAACACTAGCCATCATTAGCAACTTGGCTGCCATCACCACAGTCATTATTAGCACCACCACTACTATTATCACTAACATCATTATCAACAAAACCATCACTACAATCACAATTATCATAATTAGCTCTATCACAACCACCAGTATCACCACTATCATCATTAGCACCATCATCAACAGTACTACTAACACCACTATCATCATTAGAACCATCACCAACATCACAACTGCTATTACCGATATGATCATTAGCACTATCACCAAAACTGTTATCATCGTTAGCACTAACGCCACCATTACAATCAAAACTATCATCCTTAGCATTATCACAAACACTAGTATCACTACTAACATCATTAGCATCATCGTCACCAGCACTACTACCACCACTATCGTCATTAGCACACCAATCACTACAATTACTATCACCACTATCATCATAACCACCACACTACTATTACCTCTATCGAAACCACCACCAGCACTGCTATCACCACTATCAGTATTAACACCACAATCACTACCACTACTATCACCTCTAACATCATTAGAACCATCACCAACACCACAACTATCGTCACTATCATAATTAGTACCACCACTGTAACTGCTATAATTACTACCATCATCATCATCATCAACGCCACTACTATCATCACTACCATTATTATCACCAACACCACTACTATCACCACTATCATCACCACCACTATCCCCATTAGCACCACCATCACCATTACTATCACCACTATCATTATTATCACAACCACAACTACTATCACCACTATCATCAGTATCACCACCAACCACTATTATCATTAGTACCACTATCACCACTACTATCACACTATCATTGTTATCACTACCACCACTAACTATCACTTGTATCATCATCACCACTACAATCAATATCACCAATATCATCATTATGACCACCACCACTACTATCACCACTATCATCATAACCACCACCACCACTACTATCATCACTATCATCACTATCATCATTAGCACCACCACTACTATAATCACTATCATCATAATCACCATCACCACTATCATCATTATCATCACTATCATCATTAGCACAACCACCACTACTAATATCACTATCATCATAATCACCACCACTATTACTATCATCACTGTCATCACTATCATCATTAGCACCACCATCACAACTATCATCACTATCATCATTAGCACCATTATCACTAATAATATCGCCACTATGATCATCCCCACCACCACCACCACAACTATCGCAAACTATCATCGTCTCCACCACCAACACTAGTATCACCATAATCATTATCACCATCACTATCACCACTATTATCACCTCTATCATCAATAGAACCATCATCAACACCACACCTATCGTCACTATAATAATTAGTACCACCTCTACAACTACTATCACTACTACCATTATCATCACCACCACCACTACTATCAACACTACCATTATTATCAACAAAACCACTACTGTCACCACTATCATCATTAGCACCACCATCACCACAACTATCACCATTTTCATTATTATCACCACCACTACTACTATCATCACTATCATCACTATCACCACCACCATTACTATCACCACTATCATCATCACTATCATCATTAGCACCACCATCACCATTATTATCACCACTATCATTATTATCACAACCACCACTACTATCATCACTATCATCAGTATCACCACCACCACCACTATCATCATTAGCACCACTATCACCACTACTATTACACTATCATTGTTATCATCACCACCACTACTATCACTAGTATCTTCATCACAACCACCACCATTATTATCACCACCACCACCACCACCACCACCACCACCACCACCACCACCACCAATATCACCACTATCATCCATATGACCACCACCACTATCACCATTATCACCATTATCACCACCATCAATACTAACATCACTGTCATCATTAGCACCACCACCATTACTATCATCGCTATCATCATTAGCACCACCACCACTACTATTATCACTATCGTCATTAGCACCACCATCACTAATTCTATCGCCACTATCACCATCCCCACCACCACCACTACTATCACCATAATCATCACCACCACCACAACCCTATAATCACCACAATTACCATTAAAACCGCTACCAGAGTCACTGCTATTACAACTGTCATCATGAGCATCATCATCACCGCCACTGCTATCGTTATTAGCACCAACACTGCCACCACTATCATCATTAGCACTATAAGCATCACCACCACAATCACCACTATCATCATTATTACCACCACCGCCATCACCACCACAATAACAATCACCACTACCATCGTTAGCATCACCACCACCACTAATATCACTACTATCATAATCAGAACTATCACTATCATTACTTCTATCACAACTATCATCATCACATCTAATACCACCACTATTGTTCTTAGCACCATCACCAACACTACAATTACCACTATCATCATTAGCATCATCAACATCACTACTACTACTCATTGGCACCCTGCCGTCTTGACAGACGTTAGTTTGTTACATTGTGCTTCAAAAAGGCATAACTACAACCCATGGCGGTGGCGAATGTGACTGATAAGGCCGATTCGCGCTGTAAATGTTCGTCCACAGTGGATGCATTTGAACACATGGTCATTTCCACCATCATGCACCATCTTACGTCTCACACGCTCGGTGTGTGACTTATCTGCAATAAATTTCTCCTTTGTTTTTATTCCATTTCTGATATTTGCCCTACATGCAACACGCTCAGCGACGACTTGCACCCAACGTGCAGTATCAATGCCTGTATCAATCATGTCCCGCTTACACACATCTTTGTATCGTAGTAGAGGCCAACCCTGAGATCTCCTACCCATCTGTAATTCACCAAAAAAGATGTCATTTGGTATTCTACCATCATCCATCCTTCTAACGTGTCCTATCCATCTAAGTCTACGTAGACTGAGCATGGAATAAACCGTCACATAACCTGATCTTTCCAATCCTTCAGTATTTGTGATTTTGTCTTGCCACTTAATATCAAAAAGCAATGGCAAACTACTGGGCGTAATCTTGCCAAGAAATCAACAATCAGCTGAAAGATGCTGATGTTGACAGCGATGTCCTGTAAAGGATATGCGAACAAACAAACACACTTAATACCAAGTATTCTTCGCAGACACCGCATATGAAAGCTGTTTAAACGTTTCTCTTGGTGTGAGTAAGTTGTCCAGGCTTCAATGCCATAAAGAAGAGTAGTAAGGACACAGGCTTGATACACAAGGACTTTTGTTTTGGCAGTAAGCTTCTTGTTCTCCTAGACTCTGTTTGTTAACCTGTTCATTGTTGTTGCTGCCTTAGCAATCCTGATGTTGATTTCCTGATCTAGGGAAATTTGCTATTTACTTCTGATCCTAGATATGTAACATGATCTACCATCTCTAGTTCGGTGTCGTCAATAAAGATTTATGGTACCCCATGTACATTTTGTGTCATAATCTGAGTCTTCTTTTTGCTAATTGTTAAACCAAATTCAGAACAAGCGTTGGAGAATGCAGATAGTAGACGTTGTAATTCTTCTTAAGAGTGGGTCGTAAATGCAGGATCATTTGCAAAAAGCAACTCTCTGATTAGTACCCTCCTAATGTTGGTCTTGGCCTTCAATCTCTGAGCGTTGCAGAGGCCGCCATCTGAGCGTGAGTGAATGTATATATATAACCATCCCAATCACGAAAGGCATATTTCAGTAGAAGTGAAAGGTGTATTCCAAAGAGGGTGGGAGCTAGTAAAAACAACCTTGCTTAACTGCACTCTTGATTTCAAACTCTTCTGAAGTTGCACCATCAAACTTGATTATACCCTTCATGCCTGTGTGGAACGATTCCACAATGGACAGACGAGTTGGTGGACAGCCAATCTTCTTTAGTGCATTGAACAGTCCTTCACGACTGACCAAATCAAATGCCTTTGTGAGGTCGATGAAGGCAATAAACAGTGGTTGATTCTGTTCACGTCATTTTTCTTGTATTTGCGCAATGAGAATATCATATCAATGGTAGACCAGTTCTGTCGAAAGCCACACTGTGATTCGGGGTAGACTTGATTTCCCAGGACTTGAAGTCTACGCAGAACAATTCTGGCAAATACTTTCTTAACAATACACAGAAGTGAGATACCCCTATAGTTGTTACAGTCGCTCCGATCGCCCTTGTTCTCGTGCAGTGTTATGATGCTTGAATCTTTGAAATCCTGTGGAACTTGTCCTTCTCGCCAGCATAGCTCTATTAGCTAGTGGATCTGTAGAGTGAGTGTGTCTTGCCCACTCCTGACAACCTTTATTGGAATCCGATCCTTACCTGGAGATGCAAGTTCATTTATACAACACTTAAAGCCTGTTATGGTGGGAAGTGTGTCCATGTGGTCAAGAGTTGGTAGGGCCTCTATGGCACTGAGAGCATCATCCGCTAGATGGCCTCACTTGAGTAAAGCTCCAAATAGTGCTCTAACCATCTATCCATCTGTTGCTTCTTATCAGTGATGATTTCTCCAGTCAAGGTTTTCAATGGTGCACTTCTTTTGATCTTTGTACCACAGGCTTTTTTTTTATCTCTTCATACATACTTCTGATGTTTCTCTTATCACTTGCATTTTGAATGGACTCACATAACTTGATCCAATAGTCATTTGCACACTGCCTGGCAGC
>JACEFZ010013546.1:80000-112500 GCA_014155875.1 Cepaea nemoralis
GATATACCTCCTGAATTATGTAATTCTATATTTATTGTAATCCCAAAGAAATAAGGAGTCATGTATGTGATCAACATCGAACAATGATTAAATGAGCCACAACATGATGATTTTACTAAGAAGTATCATGCAAAGAGTTAGGAAGAAAATACAAACCGAAGTAGAGAGAACAATATGGGTTTGCAGAAGGCAAGGGTACAGTAAATTCTAAGTATATGCTGAGAACATTCTATAGAAGTAAACAAAGACCTACATCGTTGTTTTATTAACTACACAAAGGCTTTCGCTAAAGTAAGACATGTCAACATGATAAAGATGCTTGCAGATCTACAAACTGATGGGAAAGACTTTAGATTTGTAAAAAACATATATTGGAAACAACAAGCTGCCATAGGGATTGATAATGAAGTATGTCAATATCAGCCTATTCAGAGAGGTATGAGACAGGGATGTGTAATGTCTCGAGATTTGTTTTCCTCGTACAGTAAAATATTTTCAGACATGTAGTAGATAAAAGGAATCATTATTAGGGGACGTAACATCAATAACATTAGATATGAGGATTATACAGTATTGATTGCAGACAATGAGCAGGATCTGCAACAATTAGTAGATGCGGTTGTTGCACACAGTGAATAACTAGGGTTAGAATTAAATTGCAGGAAGACACAGATTATGGTCGTCACTAGGAAGAACGAAATACTACAATGAAAATCGTAAACTGATTAGAGAAATTAGACGTAGACAGTCAAAATGTTTTGGACATGTTATGAGAAGAAATAAATTGGAGAACTTGGTGAAAATAGATACAATAAGGCAAACCAACTCATTGGACAGATGGCACCAATACTAAAGAACAAACATGTATCAACTACTAAGAAAACACTTTACAACACAATCTTCCCACAACCCTATGTTACCAATGCCAAATCTGGACAATGACAGAAAAAGAGAAAAGAAAAATTACAACAACAGAAATGAGATTCCTGAGAAGAATACTCAATGTATCAAGAAGAGATAAGATCAGAAATGAAGAAATCAGGACTAAAGTGGGGGTTGCATCTGCAATAGATTTTATTAGAAGGCAGCAAGTCAAATGGTTTGGTCATGCAAGTAGGACCAAGTAACAGTATACCACAACCAGCACTGATGTACAGACCAGAGGGAAGCAGAGGAAGTGGCCGACCACGTAAACGATGGACGCAGGGAATAACAGGGTCCATGGGAATATCGATACATGAAGCCCATAAGCAGGCACTCTCCCACTGTTTATACTTCACCTCGACACCGCAAGGTACAAGAGGAACAAGATGAGATGAGATGCGATGGGTGACAACTGGCAAGATTGAGGTGAGGAGGACAAGGGGAAGACAGAGAAGTAAATACCTGGATGGCTTTACCACGTGGCATTGTAGAGACAAGAACACTGAGCTGACCCACAACTCTGGTGATCGAGTGAAATCATGCGAATCATGACCGCTCACGCTTACCGGCATGGCACATGATGGATGGATTTGCATGAGTATATATATATATATATATATATATATATATATATATATATATATATATATATATATATATATATATATATATATATATATTGTTTTTTTTCCGCGTTTCCATCCTGTTTCAGGATATTGCGGTCAACACCAGCATCTTTCAGCTGTATGTTGATTCCTAGGCTAGATTACGCTCATCAGCACGCCACAACTTTCTGAGCGATCGGTTCCATACTCTCATAAGTCACTGGCGCGACTCGAACCGCTTCCAATTCTCGTGCGCTCACGTCAACCACGAGAGTATTCGGGGTTACGGAGAATGCTGCTAACTCCTCGGCCAGGGAGACCGGCATATATATATATATATATATATATATATATATATATATATATATATATATATATATATATATATATATATATATATATATATATATATATTCACAGAGACAACGTTGTTAAGGAAATTGTCTACTGTCCATATTGCTGCATGGCATGTCTGTGAACCATGTTAGTATGTTCCCCACATTCCCTTTCTTCTCTTGATACTATCATCATCCAGTGCCTTATCCAGTGTCTCTGTCCTGACTATTCAAGTTTCTCTCTATCATGAGCTATATTTTATGTCTCTGTTGCGGTGGATTCCCATGTTCTCCATAATGTCTAGGACGACTATTAGTTTCCTAGGCATGTGTGAGAAAGGTTGTCTGCCATTGTTTTCCTTCTTTGCTGTCACCGTACTAGTTTTGGGAACTTGAGACAACCAACAACTAACTACATGTCAGGCACTCTCAAGCTTTATCCGCCACATTCCTTCATGGCTTCACTTTACCAGTTTAGGGGGGGGGGGGGGGGGGGGAGAGGGGGGGGGGGGGGGGGCTAAACGGGTGCTCGATCTTGCATAATGGTGTTCCATAGGCTAGCAGAGGGAAGGGCGATCTTGTCTTCTATGATAATTGATAACACCTACCCTGCCACGCGGTTAAACAGAAAAAGTAAGTTACGTTTCCTTTACAGGGCATTGCAATCAACCCCAGCATTCATTAGCTGTTTGCGATTTTCTAGGCTATTTACGTTCAGTAGATTGCCATTTCTCTGTGGGGAAAGGCTTACGGACGCGATTCGCTTACCTGTGTTCGAAACACAGCTGCGACCGATTTGGCAGCAGACCGCAATGCAATGGGTTTTAACGAGTCGGTATGGGAGCCGGCAGTTCAGAAAGCAGTGTCAAATTACCGAACGTAAACGTGCCAAAGATCACAACAGCAAAAATGCTGGTGTTGACTGCAACGTCCTGTAAAGGATGTGCAACTAACTTTGTTTTAAAAAGTTAGCCATTGATGTTTTTGAATGGCCAACGATCATAAGATTGTGAAAATAAACTAAAATCGATCTGCTACCGAAGTACATGCGGCTGACGTAGATTCCGTTAAAACAGTATTGTGAAACTGCGTTCACAACCCGCAAGTAGCGGACGCCGACGTGATTTGTTCAATAATCTAATTAATTGTGTGTGTGTGTGTGTGTGTGTGTGTGTGTGTGTGCGTGCGTGCGTGCGTGCGCGCGCGAACTCACTCGCCCGCTTGTACATGCATATAAGTCAGTAGCAGACACGCTTGAAGAAAACAACAGATATGCTAAAAGTCAATAACGCACATTGAAGACTCCACCATCAATAATCCTAAGATAGCGGTTCGTTTTTATAGAAAGCAAGTCCAACAACAAACCTGCTACAACAGTCAACCCTGTACCAAGGTACTAGTGTTCGAAAGTTCACCATATTGACTCTGTACACACAACTTCCAGTCTAAGCACCAGGATTTCTGAACTAAATAATTGCCGTAATTAACCTAAGTAGAACATGTATTCTTGCTGGGTGCTATATTTGCTTTGAAGATCAATTGGCGTATATACCCGTATATACGCGTACGTACCGCAGCTCAGGCTTTGACCAGTAATTACTTTATGTCTGTTGTGAAATATCCATTGTTTGTTTTCTTTGGTTGTCTGGGCCCTGGTGCACTCACCTTCCCTCCGACCAATAATCAGTTTGTGCTCAATAATTAAATCTTAGATAATGTGATGACGTCTTTGTGTTTGGTGTATACCCTTTCTCTCTCTGTAGGTTATCGCATACAGGTTAATGCTGAATGATAATTTATTTTAAGTTTGTTTCTTCTTCTGAAGTGTTTAGATTTTATAAGAAAAGTAAACAAAGTGAAGAGCCCTTTGACTTGCCTGAAGGCAAACTGGGCATATAATGCTAGACTCACATTTGTATAGACCAATCGGTACTGAAGGGGTGACGTAGTCAGTGTCACGCTGCAGGGGTCACGTAGTCAGTGGTATACTGCAGGGCTGACGTAGTCAGTGTCATACTGCAGGGGTGACGTAGTTAGTGTCATACTGCAGGGGTGACATAGTCAGTGTCATACTGCAGGGCTGACGTAGTCAGTGTCATAGTGCAGGGGTGACGTAGTTAGTGTCATACTGCAGGGGTGACATAGTCAGTGTCATACTGCAGGGGTGACGTAGTCAGTGTCATACTGCAGGGGTGACGTAGTCAGTGTCATTCTGCAGGGCTGACATAGTCAGTGTCATACTGCAGGGGTGACGTAGTTAGTGTCATACTGCAGGGGTGACGTAGTTAGTGTCATACTGCAGGGGTGACATAGTCAGTGTCATACTGCAGGGGTGACGTAGTTAGTGTCATACTGCAGGGGTGACGAAGTCAGTGTCATACTGCAGGGGTGACGTAGTTAGTGTCATACTGCAGGGGTGACATAGTCAGTGTCATACTTCAGGGGTGACGAAGTCAGTGTCACACTGCAGGGGTGACGTAGTTAGTGTTATACTGCAGGGGTGACATAGTCAGTGTCATACTGCAGGGGTGACGTAGTTAGTGTTATACTGCAGGGTGATGCAGGGGTGACGTAGTTAGTGTCATACTGCAGGGGTGACGTAGTCAGTGTCATACTGCAGGGGTGACGAAGTCAGTGTCACACTGCAGGGCTGACGTAGTCAGTGTCATACTGCAAGGGTGACGTAGTCAGTGTCATACTGCAGGGATGACATAGTCAGTGTCATACTGCAGGGCTGACGTAGTCAGTGTCATACTGCAGGGGTGACGAAGTCAGTGTCACACTGCAGGGGTGACGTAGTTAGTGTCATACTGCAGGGGTGACATAGTCAGTGTCATACTGCAGGGGTTATGCAGGGGTGACGTAGTCAGTGTCATACTGCAGGGGTGACGTAGTTAGTGTCATACTGCAGGGTGATGCAGGGGTGACGTAGTCAGTATCACGCTGTAGGGGTGACATAGTCAGTGTCATACTGCAGGGGTGACGTAGTTAGTGTCATACTGCAGGGTGATGCAGGGGTGACGTAGTCAGTGTCATACTGCAGGGGTGACGTAGTTAGTGTTATACTGCAGGGGTGACGTAGTCAGTGTCACGCTGCAGGGGTGACGTAGTCAGTATCACGCTGTAAGGGTGACATAGTCAGTGTCATACTGCAGGGGTGACGTAATTAGTGTCATACTGCAGGGGTGACGTTGTCAGTGTCATACTGCAGAGGTGATGTAGTCAGTGTCACACTGCAGGGGTGACGTTGTCAGTGTCACACTTGAGGGGTGACATTGTCAGTGTCACACTTGAGGGGTGACGTAGTCAGTGTCACACTTGAGGGGTGACGTTGTCAGTGTCACACTAGCTGCCTGTACGTGCCAAGATATTTCTTGGTACTTATTTTAAGATGGGTCGACTCGGGAGCCCAGGCCAAGTTTAAAAATTCGAAACCGACCTGACGTAAATCGAACCCAGGACCATGAGATTGTTAGGCGAGCGCCTAGGCACTACACCACCTCGTCTTCCATACATGCTAATATGGTTTTAAAATAAAACACAGTTCCAAACAAAGATCATAATTTAGAAGGAAGAAGCTGAAATTGTGACATACATGAAATATCTTGTCTCCATAATCAACAATGGAGAAATTGAAAATGTCACATACATGAAATATCTTGTCTCCATAATCAACAATGGAGAAATTGAAAATGTCACATACATGGAATATCTTGTCTCTAAATCCAACAATGAAGAAACTGAAAATGTCACATACATGAAATATCTTGTCTCTAAATCCAACAATGGAGAAACTGAAATTGTCACATACATGGAATATCTTGTCTCCATAATCAACAATGGAGAAACTGAAAATGTCACATACATGAAATATTTTGTCTCCATAATCAACAATGAAGAAACTGAAAATGTCACATACATGGAATATCTTGTCTCTAAAACCAACAATGAAGAAACTGAAAATGTCACATACATGAAATATTTTGTCTCCGTAATCAACAATGAAGAAACTGAAAATGTCACATACATGGAATATCTTGTCTCCATAATCAACAATAGAGAAACTTAAAATGTCACATACTTGGAATATCTTGTCTCTAAAACCAACAATGAAGAAACTGAACATGTCACATACATGGAATATCTTGTCTCCATAACCAACAATGAAGAAACTGAAAATGTTAGATACTTGGCATATTTAGTCTCCATAATCAAGAATGAAAAAAATTTAAAATGTCCCATACTTGGAATAGCTCGTTTCCATAACCAACAATGAAGAAACAAAATGTCACATACTTGGAATATCTTGCCTCCATAACCAAAAAATGAAGAAACAAAATGTCACTTGCTTGGAATATCTTGTCTCCATAACCAACAATGAAGAAACAAAATGTCACATACTTGGAATATCTTGTCTCCATAACCAACAATGAAGAAACAAAATGTCACATACTTGGAATATCTTGCCACAATAGCCAACAATGAAGAAACAAAATGTCACATACTTGGAATATCTTGTCTCCATAACCAACAATGTAGAAACAAAATGTCACATACTTTGAATATCTTGTCTCCATAACCAACAATGAAGAAACAAAATGTCACATACTTGGAATATCTTGCCACCATAGCCAACAATGAAGAAACAAAATGTCACATATTTGGAATATCTTGTCTCCATAACCAACACTAGGAACTGTTCAAAAAGAAGACAGGCGGAGGCTGGCCATAACAATGTAGAAGTTAAACAGTATTAACTGAGTCATGCCAAACAACAAGTAGGCTTGGACAAAGCATGGTACACAAACACATGAACATGTATTATTGTGTATATTTACATTCAATGAGCATTGAAATTGCGGAAGTTACCAGGAAACAAAACAAATAATATGATAACCCTAGTATGGTGGTATATCTTCCTTCTGTCCAAATGGGAGGCTATATTCGGCAATATATCATCCTTCTGCACTGAATCAGTTAACAGTCTGTGGCCCAACAATAGCAGATAAGTTAATACAGTCAAACCAATATATTCCTTCAGAAAATTAAACACAGAAACCACAAATAATATTTTGCACGATGTATTGCCTGGCGTATTTCGCTGCATCTCGTCAGGTGCATACTTTATATAAAGTTGTCAAGCATTTTACATAGGTAGAACAGAAAGACAACTAGACAATCGAGTAGCCTAACAAATAACACTGTAGGTGGAAATGAGAGTTACTCAGTCTTCAGGAATCCCTGTGCGGGACCAGAGGCAGACGAAGAGAAAGATTATAAAACTCCGCACTCCTCGATTTGTCAACACTTCATAAAATATGACCATAGAGTGAACAAAGAAAAAGCGGTTCGCTTACTGTATTAGACGAACAATAAACGATTGCTCAAATATACTGAGGCGTTAGCAATTAGGCGGTTCCAGCAGGCTTTGTGCAAACAGAAATAGTTCGTGTTAAATCTGAAACTACCGTGGGGATAACAGATGTTCCACATTGGAACAATACCTCTGTGACTGTGTGTTTCATTGTTTCAGCTGAAGTATTATTCATATTCATGTATTCACTTAATATAATATATAACTCTGCAGTATGCACCTGATGAGATGCAGCCATTTCCTTGGACTGTCAGAGTAACTAACAACGACTGATTGAAAGACGCGAATGAAACAAGAACATTGTATTCAACAATAAGAATGAGACAAACATCTTTCTTTGGTCATGTGATGAGAAGAAAGGTATTGGAGAACATCGTTACGACTGGAAAGATCAAGGGGAAAGGAGGCAGAGGCAGACCAAGAGAAATGATGCTGGATGGACTGAGATGGTGGCATGGAGGAATGTCATCAGCAGAGTTGATCCAGAACACCAAAGACCGAGATCTGGGAGAGACATACACAGCCTACGACAGTTAGCAAGACACTTGATGATTATGGATTCTTTTCCGGGCATTTTAGCTCTAAAGCACATCGTACAATTTTTTCTTTTAATTTACGCTGCCATGTAGCACATTACTTTTCTAAGCTTGGTATTGTTTTCTTCTTTGTTGTTGTTGTCTTGTCATGTCTGGTCAGCTTCGCACAATTCTAAAGCTTGGTATTGTCAAGTTCCCGCCATATCTCATAGTGTTGTTTTTTTAGGAAGTGATTGCTTATCTCTGAAACACCTATACATTTTTCTCTTGTCTACAGAGAAATCTGATACCAACTTCTTTTCTCTTGTCATTTATGATTGTCAATTAAAACCACTGCTTTTGTTTGATATTCCATAACGACATAACTGTCCCCGCTTTTGATGGATACATTGATTTCCCATTTCATGTTTTCCCGGTTCCAGAATTTTGTTGCATCCTACTTTAGAGAGGACAATCCGCGCAGAATTGAGCCACAGAAAGACAACAGCATAACAATAAATCACATCTCCTAGTGTTTGTATTACAGTGCTCTGTGAATGGACCGATGCCTGCCTTCAATGAATGGTTTTTACAATAAATGTAAACAAAGACATTTTCCCATTTAAATGCATTCGCAAAATGGTTTAGTCATTTGTAAAATTGATGTTTCCTAGGAAGCTGTGACTTCGATTAATTCGTCCTTATCGATGTTTTGCTGAGTGTTTCGCGAAAGAATTATATGTTTCAACCAGTGAAGCACGCGTTTCCACATCCTGAGGCGTATCGGTATATGATACTAGCCCTATATTTATATAGACCAACCGGCACTCAGTGGCTTCTGTGGTTAAATAACGTCGACATCCTTTATTTATCATAACATTTCCTGCTGTCAGTTCTAGTCTGGATGGAGTTGAAAGCCCAGACCAGTTTAAAGAAATCCCCGCCTCGAAAGGAATTTGAACACGTAACCACTGGATCTGCGGGAAAGCGTGCGAGTCTTTACACGATCGTAGAGGTACGCATTTTAATGAGACTGGACCCACCCCACAGCCGTTCTGCCTCGGCTGGGGATTGAACTCGGACTACTGTGTTAACAGGCAAGCGCACTAACACAATGGTACCTGCCAGGTATCTTGTTCATGGCTCGTCGTAGATAACTTGACACCCTTATAAGAAAACAAACATGAAGTAACTGTAGAGAAGAACAACTCTAGCGTCCTAGAGACGATCACCTTTTTTATTATTGACAGTCTCACAACACTAGTCGCCCACGGTCCAGTCAGCCTCACAGCCTGTCGGAGGGCAGATGACCTTTATAAACATATTTGTGCGACGACTGGTATAATTATTCTTTGTCTAAGGTGTCGACGTCTATCGTCTTGAGAGCAGCTACTTCTTCACATACACCACCTGTTAACGTTATCTAAAGTTCAACTTACGTAGCTAGCTGGCCATTTTGGGCAAAAGCACAACCGACCTTGACTGCTGAAACATCGTTGAATTTGAGCAGGATTCATCGTAACAACTTAGTTTGATGTTCTAACCTGTCGCAGTACATCTTGACGAGTTTGATGGTGATATTCATATACCTTGCCTGTCGTTATCAACCGCCTGGATGCGTTTTTCCAACCTCTCATCAGCATCCTCCCGGCCTAACTGAAGTCTAATTCTTTTCTCCGCGTGACGTCACCTCCGTCTCGTCACGTGGTGTTTTGAGGTCGTAGCCTCTTGAGTGCTTTCCCTTTCTTGGGGCCGCTGTTATATAGCTAAACTATCATCACTCTCCTCCGTGTCTCGTACTCTACCACGCTTTCGTGGTGATTGTTACTATTCTATTGTTAACTCTTTTCTAGCCTATTCTTGTCGACTGTCACTTGTAACGTATACCCTTACTTTGGTACATGGCAGTACCTTGACACAAGTTATATACCACTCAAAACTGGGTAAAGTGAAACCATGCCTGAGTGGCTAGATATAGCTCCAGGTATGAAAATATCAAACCCACTGTAAAGGCAGGATGACTATAAGGTCGATTCTGCTGCATACAAATTGATATCACACAATGTTCAGAATTGTTTTGGAATTGTCTGGGAAAGGTGACAAGCAAGGAAATTTACCGTTGCCACGGTAACGTCTTGGGGTGGATCCACATCAAGGTGGTTTCGAATAAAAAGAAATTGACCTGGGTTCCCTGGTCGACCCAATCTAACGTGGGTCGAGGAAATGTCCAGGTTCGACCATATCACTCATTCAGTGTCGTTTGGTCCACAAGGATATTGGTCTAGCTGCAAATGCCCATGCGCATAAACTGTCATAACTGTCATTTACTGCTAAAATAGTACCTTGCGGTGTATGGCGGGGGAGGGGGGTATTGAGCCTGGAAAATTAAGGCCACAAAGCTAGTGCAGTCGCCGCGAACTGTGCAGGTTAGAATTTTCTTTTTGCTCCTGACAGAAATAAAAATCCAAACCTTACAGAGGATTAGAACCCAGGTTTCCCGAAGAAGAATCAGGCATTCTAGCCACTCCGACAGCCGCTTCTCTAGCTTGCCTAATGAAGATACCATATTTAGGGGTGCCTAGTTGGTCAAGCTTCGAAGTGCCCTTGTTCCTGTAGCGAGCCGCCGTCGTCTTTTATAGCGCCAAACATTACTATGTGTGTTTATTCATGAACTGTCTTAGTGGCCTCAAAGGGTTCCACAATTGATATTTCGAACTACGTAGCCTAGTTCGACATGAATGTCTTTATTTACATTGACATTATACTTGTATGTTCAGCTAACAATTTAACCATTAAATTCTAAAATGTCTACCTTGCTTTTGCAGAATCATCACATCAGAAAGACCACTTTTTGCTCAATCAAAACTGGTGCCAAATTTACACGACTGCTAGAACTGTATGGCAAATTTGTAAATGACACATTGTATTGACGTGGAAAAATTGGCATTTAGAAACATACACAAAACCTGGCTTTTATTTGAACAGCTACGACGTGCTGTGTTCTGTCCTGCAACTCTAATCAGCTGATTATACAAAGTTAAAACAGTCCTTGTTGAATACTCTACTAGGTAGTTGTGGCGATCCTGCTATTTTAGCCACCACCTGTTGCACTAAGGAAAGCAGCCTTGTTGAACATCTTCGACGTCATCTAACTGTCCTGAAATTCTACCAGCTATCTGTACTAAGTTAAACCGTCTTCGTTGAACAACTGCGACGCAGTATAACTGTCCTATAATTCTAGCCGGCTGTTTAAAGCTAAGTTAAACAGGCTATGTATGGATTTTGAGCAAGGAAGAACTTACACGTGCTGCGGACACATTTTCAACTCATGGGCTTGTTGTTCTCTGAAACCCAAACACTGAACTAACTATCCTGACTGCTACTTGACCTAACGATCAGAATGCCTTTTGATAAGTTTGGAAATCTGCGCGACAGAGTTCTGCAGTCTTCCAAAGACGCTGCACAACTGACTAAGGACTCCATACACAGGTAATATGTAAATTCTTGCAGATCACATGTCTCCGATTTTCTTTCTTTCTTTCTTTCTTTCTGTCTTTCTTTCTTTTTTTCCTTCCTTCTTTCTTTCTTTCTTTCTTTCTTTCTTTCTTTCTTTCTTTCTTTCTTTCCTTCTGCCTGCCTGCCTGTCTGCCTGTCTGTCTGTCGGTCTGTCTGTCTGTCTGTCTGTCTGTCTGTCTGTCTGTCTGTCTGTCTGTCTGTCTGTCTTGTTTGTGGCTGCCGTTTCTCTTTTATTCTTGAACATAAAAGAAGACCGCGTGACTGTGTCGCCTTCGCTATTTGAAAATAAAGATCACTATTACCTTGACATCGAAGCTAACATGTTGTATCACGTAGGGTCCATATTGGTTCAGTTTTTGAAAAACGATCCATACCGGTGTTAACACGACGACAAAAACAATCTAACGTCGTTGGGGACTCAGTCCCAGTACCACAAAGCCACCAGTCAAGTGCAAATTCAGTATGCTACTCAACTCCTGCTATCTTACTCCTTTATTTCTACATCATTTAAGCAAGGACCCCTTTTCACGCAATAAACAGCAAGGGTGTTAATCATATACGTTTAGATCAATCGGCACACAAGATCTGCTTGTATCGCTTGCTGTCATTGCATAGTTATGACACTTTTTCTTCTGCCTTGAATATATACCCTCAATGAAATCACACAGAGTCCGTTGGAGCCTTATTCATGGCTTGTTAAATTTTGCAGCAACACTTTTATACGCAATGACGCAGCCCGTCTCTTGCCAAACCTCCGGAGTTTAATCATACGACATGCATGGTACATCACAACATTCCCATCTCTTGTTTGCCTTTTGGGTCTTGGTAAGACATGAGCGAGTTATTGCACTGAAATTGCGTATGTTCTATTTCTTTGCCCACAAGTATTTACAACCCTGCATTTTCAATGTTGTAATTATCTATACCGACAGCTTCACACGATTCCATTTCTGGCTATCCTGGTGATGTAACTCTAGTCCACAGTATTCAGTTCTGCTTCTTCTCGGGATAGTTTCCGTGATAATTCCACCCCCAGGCGACTTCTCATAATGAACTTTCCAGTTATTTAAATTTTCTCTTTAGCTCCATACATCTTAGAATTTAGAGTTGATTCAATGAGCCAGTATAACTTTTTTTATTACGTGTGCAGAGGACATTTCTGCAGAACATGTATGACAGCTTGCTTGTTTGTTTAGTTTGCTAATGTATAGTGATACAGCCGACAAACGAAGCCTGTGTATGGTCGTTTCTACATTACGTATAAACCGCTCAACATCAGAAGTTATTATTAGGGCCCTATCTCAGAACTTGGAAGAAACAGAGATGTGGTTCCTAAGACGAATATTGCGAATTTCTTGGACTGCCAAAGTAACTAAAAATGACTGCCTAAAAGTAAGGACATTCTTGACAGTCTTGTGTTATGGCACGGAAAGGAGCCAACATACGAAATGATCCCTAACGTCGGAGATCGCAATTTGTGGAGAAGCACGATCTCCCATGCCAGCCGGTAAGGCACTGAATGATGATGATGTATGTATACATTCCCTTAAATCTAGTTCAAAAATTCTTCCTGGTATCCCCATTAATATTGTACGAATATTTGTCCAATGTTTATCTTCCTTGTCTCTATTTGCATTAATTCGTTTATCATACCATCGTAATCTGTGGTATTGCATCTTTGTTTATTGTTATGTTCAACACACTGGTATGCCAGTGCTCGACTTGTCTTGCCACTGGACTCAGATGGACTCAGGCGAGAGAGTGAGGTCGACGAATTGCGCAACTCTTCCTCACTTTAATCCAAGCCATCGCGCAAGTCATTCTTCACACAACGTCATATATCACCTTCAAGCCCTGTGGCGATGGGCGAGCGGCGAAGCGGCAGGCGTGGGTACGCTGGCAGCCGTAGTCGCAGACCTGCACACAGGCGGCTCAGGCCATATGGTCGTCTTCTACTGACCGGAGCAGCAGTGGGATTCGGCAGCCCCCTGAGCGACTGAGCAGCCCTCTATAGGAACACACTGCTCACCTCCATAGCATGAGGAAGGGGCTAGAAAAGGTGCCCTAAACATTGTCTGCTCCATCACTACCTAACAAGCTAGCCCTTAGCTGCAGGTACCCTTAACTGCGGTCGACATACAAAGAAAGATAAAACAAGCAAAGCTAAAAGAGTAAACCATATTCCCTTAACAATTGGAACTTGGAATGTACGCACCTTACTTGACAGAGACGGCGCTTCGGGTCCAGAGAGACGAACAGCACTGATTGGGAGAGAGCTGGGCAGGTACAACATCGACATAGCAGCCTTGAGCGAGACACGACTTGCAGAAGAAGGCCAAATCTGTGAAATAGGTGCCGGCTACAATTTTTTCTGGAGTGGAAGGAAAAGCGAGGAAAGACGCCAATCCGGTGTGGGCCTGGTCGGCAAATTAGCTGGACTTCCAAAGGCTATAAACGACAGGCTCATGACCATGAAGTTGCCCCTGCTGAATGGAAGGAAGCATGCAACCATTGTGAGTGTCTACGCACCAACTATGACCAACGAAGATGATGTCAAGAACAAGTTCTATGAGGACCTGCACAATGTATTAACATCTGTTCCCAAAGGAGACAAACTTATACTCCTTGGGGATTTCAATGCCAGAGTAGGCTGTCACGAGCTCGCCATGAGTTAACCAGATAATAATACCGACGTTTGCTTGGCGTATATTTTCTAGGCCACAACAGTCGTACTAACAGAGTAAACACAGCTGCACGGGATACATCGGGTCAGCCCATATACACATTTGGCGGTGTGTGAGAAGGAAGGGATAAAACGCGTTGGCAGTTCATAACAGTTAAAATCACATATAATTGGCCGCTCAGGATATGGAATGGTTCCGTTTGTCATCTATGGTTCCGGACATCAGACGGAATGGAGGTTTTGACTGTCAGCACATGACAGAAAGTTGAGGGTGTTATTGAAAACAGTGGAACACCTGCCGGACATGAACAACGTCACGTGCACAATGTAAGCTTGTTTGGAAAACCATGATTGGCAGCTTGGTATCGAAACTCTTTGTTGGAACTCGACAGTAACTCTCTAGATTGTTTTGGATGTCAGAACCAGTGATGACAAATCTAACATGGAGGGAGCCCGAGGGAGGATGGATCCCTGACAGGGGATGATCTGCCAATGTGCCACCTGTGTGGGGGAATAAAGGATAACGTCACGTGGCCAACTTTGGTAGTTTGCCATATAAACCCGAGTTGGGACCAACTAGGGGGACTTGAAAATGCTCTAGTCGGAGTGCCAGGGCACTGCAGTGCTTAGTGGAAATAATATCTACCGTGTGTTAATTAGTGACTTAATTTTACACGTGCCTATAATGGCAGATGTAGATATGATTGATAGGACTGCAGTAGTGCCATTTAAGGTATAACCTAGTATAATATTAGTTCTAATTAATATAGACTGTGGCCTTGTTAAACTATAGTGTGATGATTAGCACTGTTAGTGGAAACTAGTTAGAGTAGAATAGTGATATTAACTCTGCTAGTTAAGAATAGATTAGTGAAGTGTTGATAAGCTTTACTAGTTGAGAATTGAGTAATGAGGGATAATTGGGATCTTCCCGTAGGTGTCCCTGGTGGGCGGGGTTCCACATTCTGTTTGCTGATTTTTTCTTTGTCATAGCCTGATTCGGCTCTAGGTGGGTAGCTAATCTGCTCTATGACTAAGTCTAGTTAGCTAAAGATCATTAAGCAAGGTGATAGGCTTACACTCAGCCGAAAGGATCAGTAACTAGTACTATCACCAGATGTGTTGTTTCTATCCTAGGTTCCCTACCAGATCCAAGGAAACTCAATAAGTTTTTGGGAAAAAATCCAATCCCATTCGGAAGAACACCAGTTCAACAATCAATAAAGTTGCATACAGAACGTAACTAAAGCTAGAAGGAAGTTGATTCACCAAAGAGAGTGATGCGTACTGATGCACCACACAGCATCAGACAGTAGTAACTAAATGAGAACAGTCTAATAGTTACCTAGTGTTATATAATCTCGTGTAATAGAACACAAGACATTATACGTGAGGCTAGATAGACACGAGTGAGGATCAATCACATTAACAATTAACATTAATGACGGTGTACACACTACAAAGGACTTGTGCAGTTTTTTTTAAGGAACGATAGGAACGGACATTGTGTAGGGTGCAACCGGTCCATGATTAACTGTTAATACCACCGGTGTCTATTTCGGATGATCATGAAATTGGATTACCAGAGGTCTACAGAGGCAAAGCAGTATCCGGCAAGATGGTTTCGGCACGGGGTGAGATGTACATGTTCTGACGTAACGTGCTGTGGTCTATCCTTGCTGGGATCAGCTGACTGGGTTGTGGTCTGAGAGTCCGATTCTACACACTTTATAGAACACGTCACACATTTTCTTCACATACACGTCTCATATACGTTACACTTTTCTTTTAATAAATTATCTTTATTAATTTTTAGAAGCAAGAGTTGTTGAGTATGTTGCGTTGGGGAAGTATGAGAAGGGGGCATAGTACGACAGTGAGAGAGTGATAGGAAAAGGTGTCCATAGGCTGATGGAGTGTGTTGGACGGAAGCTGGTGGATTCTCCAGAATATTGAGAGGGAAAAAATATTATAATGTGGGTGTCGGCTCTCTTCACTCCAGGGACGACACTGTAAAGGAGGACACGACATAGGCACGGACACTACCTCTTGGAGTGGCATTATTGGAAAGCATGGAGTTGGAAATTGTAACAGCAATGGACTCCGCCTCCTTCAGACATGTACCGAACATGATCTCCTGATTTCGAACACAATTTTCCGTCTCCCCATGAGAAATAGGACATCGTGGATGCACCCTCGCTCGAAACACTGGCACCTCATTGACTATGTCATTGTCAGGAGGAGTGACAGACAAGACGTCCGAGTGACAAAATCCATGTGTGGTGCCGAATGTTGGACAGACCGTCGTCTCATTGTCTCGATAATAAACATTCACATCCGGCCACCACGGCGTCCTCAAGGGGTGAAAATGCAAAAAAAGCTAAATGTCACCCGCCTAAACAGCAAGAAAATGCAGCAGTCGTTTGAAAATATGCTGGAAGACCGCCTCAAGCCAAATGCTGCAGCTAAACAGGATACAGAAACAGAATGGAGAGCCCTAAAGGACATAATTTACAACACTGCTATGGAAATCCTGGGTCCAGCCCCCCGAAAGCATAAAGACTGGTTTGATGAAAATTCTGAAGATATCAACCAATTGCTGGCCGAGAAACATCTTCTCCTCAAGGCACATTTGAATGACCCAAAGTCAACATAAAAAAAAAGATGCCTTCAAGAACATTCAGAGAGTAGTGCAGCAGAAACTTCGGCACATGCGGGACTCCTGGCTGAGCAGCAAAGCTGATGAAATTCAGGGCTTTGCTGACAGACATGATATGAAAAACTTCTACGACTCACTGAAAGCGGTCTATGGTCCTACATCACCAGGCATAGTTCCCCTCCTCAGTGCAGATGGGGGAACATTGGATCACCGATAAGAAAGAAATCCTTCAACGCTGGGCAGAGCATTTCAGCAAAATCTTAAATGCAACTTCCTTCTTCGATGATGAAACCATCAACTGCCTTCCTCAAGTTCCCACCAATGAGACACTTGATGACCTGCCAACCATAGTGGAAGTAAACAAAGCCATCCAGCAACTCTCCAGCGGCAAGGCACCTGGTCCTGACTCCATCCCAGCAGAGATATACAAGGCAGGTGGGCCGGTCCTAACAGAGCAGCTTCACCAAGTCTTTACAAACATATGGGTGAACGAGACCATGCCACAAGATTTCAAGGACGCGTCAATAGTCCACCTTTACAAACGTAAAGGAAACCGCCAATCCTGTGACAACCACCGAGGCATCTCCTTGCTTTCAATTGCAGGGAAGATACTCGCCAGAATTCTTCTCAATCGCCTCACAGCCCATCTCGATCAAGGTCTTCTTCCTGAGAGTCAAGTGTGGCTTCAGAAAAGAACGTGGAACTGTTGACATGATTTTCGCTGCAAGGCAGCTGCAAGAGAAATGTCAGGAACAGAACTGCGAAATGTTCTCCACTTTCATTGACCTTACCAAGGCTTTTGATACAGTCAGCAGAGAAGGACTGTGGAAGATTATGGCAAAATATGGCTGTCCACGAAAGTTTGTCCAAATAGTGCGGCTATTTCATGATGGCATGCAGGCAAGAGTACAGGAAAATGGCGAACTGTCTGAACCCTTTCCTGTCACCAATGGAGTGAAGCAAGGATGTGTCCTGGCACCAACACTGTTCAGCCTCATGTTTTCAGCCATGCTGATGAATGCCTTCGAGAACGACGACATTGGAATAGACATCAACTACCGTATGGATGGAAAGTTATTCAATCTCAGAAGGCTGAAAGCTAAAACCAAAATTAACAGCGACACCGTCAGAGAGCTCCTGTTTGCTGATGATTGCGCTCTGTACGCCAACTCAGAGGCGGACATGCAACATAATGTTTCAGCTTTCTCACATGCCTGTGCCAACTTTGGGCTCAATATCAACTTGGAGAAGACTGTAGTTATGTACCAGCCAGCTCCAGGGAATAATCACACTGTGCCGAATATCAAAGTGAATGATCATAGACTAAGTGTTGTGGACAAATTCACCTATCTTGGCAGCACTGTGTCACAAGCTGCCACAATTGATGACGAAGTGAATGCAAGAATCTCCAAGGCCAGTGCGGCCTTTGGCAGACTGTACAAGAATGTATGGGACAGAACTGGAATAAGCCTGCAAACAAAGCTAAAAGTCTACAAAGCAGTTGTATTATCCACACTGCTATATGCTTGTGAAACCTGGACTGTTTATCAGCGACACGCTAGGAAATTAAACCACTTCCACACAGTCTGCCTAAGGAAGCTACTGAAGATTAAATGGCAAGACAAGATTCCAGACACTGAAGTCCTAGAAAGAGCATCCATGCCCAGTATCCACACTCTACTGATGAAGAATCAGATTCGCTGGGCTGGTCACTTGACTCGCATGCCAGATCACAGGCTCCCTAAACGAATTTTTTACAGCGAACTGCGTTGTGGTAAACGCTCCCAAGGTGGCCAGAGGAAACGCTTTAAAGACACTCTGAAAATTTCACTGAAGGCTTTTGGAATTCATCATGACACCTGGGAGGCTGCAGCCAGAGACCGAAATTCGTGGCGTGCATCATTACGCAAGGGTGCAGTCATATGTGAGGCAACCAGGACTGCAAGAGCTGTGAAGAAAAGGCAGGACAGAAAAACCACTGCAGGAAATCCTCCTCCAGATACGTCAAGCATTCCGTGCCCACATTGTCAAAGAACATTTTGAGCCAAAATAGGCCTTATCAGCCATCTTAGAACCCACGGCTCCATACCTTCAACCCCACTGGATGAAATGAATGGTCATCATCTTTCTTGATGGACAAACAACAACATTGCATCTTTATTTATTGTTATGTTCAACACACTGGTATGCCATTCAGAGGACACAATTAACATCCAACACTTCACTGAGGTAAACGGAGGAAGAGAAGAAACTGCTGTCTGAACAGGCCGACGCTCACACCATTGTGACAATCAACGCAAAGCAGTCTGCTCCCAAAATGAAAACTTACGGAAAGCCATCTTCCTCCAAATCAACTGCAGCTGACTTAGAAACCTATCTCTAACTATACCAGGTCTAAAACTACTTCAAATCGCATTGTTTCAGGAACACTCTAAATGAGAACAATCTGGTTTGATGCGCTGTGTATTTCTAATCCACACAACACTGCTGGTACTATCAATATTTTTAGGCGTTCGCCTTTGCTGAGTGAGATACGATGTGTCGATTTATAATATCCCAGGCGGCGTAATTAGCTTCATTTTACAGTCCCAACTTACGGGTTGGAAGTCAGGTGCAGGGGATTTGGGTGCATATCTCTGTGCCTTAATTTTCACAATAATATGAGCGTCAACTATTTATAAAGCAAAGCCAAACATACTGGACAAAAAAACTGCATAGAAAATAACAAACAGCCAATAAATGCTGGGGTTAGTATATAAATAAACAGGAGAACTAGTGACAGCTGGAAAGATTGATGGGGAAAAGAACAAGGGGAAAGCAGAGACGTAAATATCTAGATGGCGTTGGCTACCTGCATAATCGAGACAAACACACAGAGCTGATCCACGACTCTGGTGATCGACACACACACACACACACACACACCACACACATACACACTCACACATGCACAGCCATCCGTCTAGTCTGTTTTTCAATACGTGTACTCTGCTTACTTTCTTTCTCTTTATAGCATGCAATTTGACAAAAGACTTATTTTCAGCTGTTTCTTATCGAATACGTTCCCCTGACTCGTACATACACGGCCCTTGTCTCTGCACTACTTGACACCTGAAATGTTTCATGTCACTTTCCGTGAATTAGTTGGAGTAATCACTTGACATTTCGTCTGCCAGCTTTAAACGTGCCGTCTAAAACACGAACTGTAGATGAATGTTTCAGGACATTGGGACGTTACACAAAGGATCGCATTGGGAGTCAGCTAGAGGGGGAATGAAGAGTCGCTGGTGGGAGATTGCATTGCGAAACAATGAGAGGTTACAATATCAATATTTTGGGCATTACATCTCCGGGCTGTGGCTACATAATTGATTTTGCCACCCTACAATGGAATTGACATTTGCGTGGGTTGTCCCAGTAGATAAACAATTTATGAAGCGTCACTGGATACCAATAAAAGTCCGCTAGTGATGTTTCAGTAAATAAACCACATGCTGAGTGGCGAGTACTTCATCATCATGTGCCATGTCGATAAGCGTGGGCAGCCATGTTTCGCCATCTCACACGATCACCAGAGTCGTTGGTCAGTTCTGTGTTCTTATCTCGACCATGCCTTGTGGACCAGCCATCCAGATAGTTACTTCTCTACTTTCCCCTTGTTCTTTTCCCCTCAATCTAGTCAGTTTTCACTAAATCATCTCGTGTATTTCTTCTCATAATGTGCCCAAAAATTTTGACTGTCCACGTCTAATTTCTCTAATCAAAATACGGTTTTCATTTCTTTCTTGTAGGCCTTGCTGATTGTTTTGTTTTCTGTCTGTCCGTGGTGTTCTTTGCATTTTCCTCAGAAACCACATGCCCAAGTCCAGTAGATGTTTTTCAGCTTGTGCTTACAGATCTTCATTTTGCAATAGTAAGAAAAAAGCTGTATAAAAGAATAATATAATACTAACACAATGTATAATAATAATAATAATAATAATAATAATAATAATAATAATAATAATAATAATAATAATATTCTTCTTCTTCTTCAGCGTTCCGAGCCATTGAGGTTCTTTGCTGAAAATACAATCTGTCTCCATTCGTCTCTCTGGTGGACCTTCTCTTGCCAGTCGTTGATTCCAAGTGCTTGTAGGTCTGTACATGTATTATCTCTCCACCGCCTTCTTGGTCTACCTCGGGGTCTACGGTCATTTATTTCCTGAGTGTAAGCGAGTTTTGTTTCCCTATTATCTTCCATTCTTTCTATATGCCCCAGCCATTGTAGTCTATTAGCCTTCATGATACCAGTGATTAGCGGGGACTTAAACAGATCATAAATGTCTTTGTTACTTCTTCTTTTCCACTCTCCACTTTGTGTATCCCTAATGGGTCCAAAGATGCGTCTTAAAATTTTGTTCTCAAAGGTTTGTAACAAGGCTTCGTCTCCTTTCGTTGTACTCCAGGTTTCAGAGCCATACAGCACAACTGGTCTGATCAGTGTTTTGTATATTGTGATTTTGGTGTTACGAGATAGCGCCTTTGATTTTAGTAGATGTTGTAGTGCATAGTATATCTTATTTCCAGAGTTGATTCTAGTTTGTATTTCTTCCCTTATGATGTTGGAGCAGTTGAAGATTGTACCCAGGTATTTGTATGTTTCCGTTCTTTTAATGATCATATTATCTATTTGTATGTGGCCAGAGTTTTTAGCCATTCCGTCTCTTGAAATTACCATATATTCTGTCTTATCTTGGTTGATAACCAGCCCCATCTGTTGGGCTTTTTCCTTTAAGTGAGTCAATATTTCCAATGTCTTTTGTTCACTTTGCCCTATAATATCTATATCATCTGCATAACCAAGCAGCTTGGATGTTCCTCCAATATCACATTCCTCCTTTACCTTCCTTACAACTTTCTCTAGAGCCAGATTGAAGAGTAGCGGCGATAGTGCATCACCCTGTTTCAAGCCAGATGTTATTTGGAAGGGGTCTGATTTCCTGCCTTTATATGTTACAGATGTGTATAAGATACAGTCCATGCATAGTCTGGTCATGTTGATTAACTTCCTTGGTATTCCAAATTCCTGCATAGCATTCCATAGACTATTCCTATGGACACTATCATAAAGCCTTTTTAAAATCCAGCGAAAAATGTTATGGAGATCTCTTTTATATTCCCAATGTTTCTCGGCTATTTGTCGTAAGATAAATATCTGATCTATTGTTGATCTGTTTTGTCTAAAACCCGCCTGGTAGTCACCTAATATGTCTTCTGAATATGGTTTTAGTCTATTTAGTAATACTGCGGATAGTAGCTTATAGCTTGTGGACAGTAGTGATATTCCTCTATAATTTCCACATTGGAACTTGTCTCCTTTCTTAAAGATAGGTATCAATAATGACTCTTTCCAGTCATGGGGTAATTCTTCTGTCCTCCAGATTTTTATTATTAGTTCGTATAGCTTTAGATGTAATGCATGGTCACCTGCCTTTATAAATTCAGCAGCAATTCCATCAGTCCCAGTTGCCTTATTGTTTTTAAGTCGTGTGATTACATATAGGATTTCTTCAAATGTAGGTTCTTCAATTTGTGGTTCGCATGTTAGAACCTCTTCCTGTGGGAAAATATTACTTGGAGCTTCACAATTTAGTAATTCAATAAAATATTCTTTCCATGTGTTGCACATTTCCTGATTGGTATTTATCATATTCCCATTTTTGTCTTTTAAACCATATGTGTTTTGTTGGTGCCCTCGTTTCATTGACTTCAGTTCTGTAAACAATTTTCTGGATTAATTTTTCTGGTGATTAGATTCCATATCTTTGATTATATTACTCATATATTCTCGCTTCTGCTGTCTGACTATTTTTGTAGCCTTTTTACATTCATTTCTATAATGCTCTTCCTTTTGGATGTTATTGATGTTATTTAACCATACATGTCTGGCATTCTTCTTCCTAATGACTGCTTCTTCACATTTTTGATTGAACCATATGTTCTTTCTATGCGTGGTTAACACACCGAGACATTCTTCTGCGGTAGATTGAATTGTATTCTTGATGTTCAACCTAGTTTGGTCAACGCTTTCCTCCAAAGGGTTTTGCAAAGTTTCAAGTTTACATTTGATTTCATCTGTAAATTTCTCTTTGACTGTAATGTCTTGTAGTCTTTCTCTGTTATATGTTGGGTGTAATCTTTGTAATTTAGTATAGAAAGCTCTCTTAAGTTTTATTTTAAGTTTTGCTCCAACGAGGAAGTGGTCACTGTGGCACTCAGCTCCTCTATAACTTCTGACTTGCTGTATGTTTGATGCATTTCTGTTGTTAATTAAAATGTGATCTATTTGATTATAGGTTCTCTTGTCACATGATTTCCAAGTTTGTTTGTGTATATCCTTTCTTTGTAGTCTGGTACTGCTAATCTGCAGTCCTTTGGCTTCTGCCAGGTTGATGAATAATAATAATAATAATAATAATAATAATAATAATAATAATAATAATAAAATAACGTGGCACGGCCACAAAGGTTCTTTGTAACATTTCAGCACCCTATTTCTGACATTCAATGATAGTAATTTATTGCGTAAGATGCTTGTAATGTTCTGAAATGCAGCTATTGCTATATACATTCCGCCCGTGATATCTGCCACACATGCTCCACCCACTCCTCCACTCCGTGCATCCAGCCCACACAAAGTTTTGACCCTATCATATCACCGACGCATAGCAGGAAACTGCGTGGGTACACGTTAATTTATTTTATCGCCCGTCTGATGTTATGACGCCACTGACATATTTCAATGTATTAACTTACAAGGATAAGTTAATAAGTAAGCCACAAATGGCTGTAGAAAAATAACTAACTACGATAACAACTTGAAACCAGTTTATTTTTATACATACATTGTCTCTTTATTTCTCAACATAATTTCCACCAACATTGATGCACTTATCCCATCGTTTTATCAGTCCTTCCAGTTAGTTATTTATATTTCAGTTAGTTATTTTTCTACAGCCATTTGTGACTTACTTATTAACTTACCCTCGTAGTTAAGTAATCTTCGTTGGTTAAGTATTCTCCCTGGGTTAAGTATCCTCCGTTGTGTAAGTATTGTCCCTTGGTTAAGTATTCTCCATTGACTGAGTATTCTCCCCTGGTTGAGTATTCTCCCTTGGTTGAGTATTCTCCCTTGGTTAAGTATTATCTCTTGGTTAAGTGTCTCCATTGGTTAAGTACGCCCCTTTGGTTAAGTATTCTCCCTTGGTTAAGTATTCTCCATTTCTTTCTTGTATGTGCAATGTATATCTTGCTATTGGTGTGCTCTCTGAGAGAGAGAGAGAGAGAGAGAGAGAGAGAGAGAGAGAGAGAGAGAGAGAGAGAGAGAGAGAGAGAGAGAGAGAGAGAGAGAGAGAGAGAGAGTATTATGTATGTATAAGTAAACGTTTGTTAATGAGTGTGAGTGAGAATATGTGCATGCCAGGGAGTGTGTATTTGTGTGTTACTGAGTGGGTGCATAACTGTGAGATTATGCGTAAATGATGTAAGTAGGTATTCAGGTATGTATGTACGTGTTTGTGCTTTCACTTGCGTATGTGTGACTGGTTGCCTGCCTGACGAATAATATGGTAATATGCATTGGTTATGTTCACAACTTTTATGTAACATTTTTTTTTTTTTAAATGTGAATGTAACATGCATAATAGATAGAAGGGCCCGCGTGCCCAATTTGTGACCCTTTGACAATAAAGTTCGTTGGTTCATTCTTTCTATTACACTGTCTCGTCCTCTATCTCTCCCTCCCATTCCCGTGTACTGATGCTTGGCACTACGTGGTAACTCTGCCTCCCTCTAAATGAGTTCCCAGAAGTATCGGTGACCCTTTGAAGTTCAGGCAGACGTGAATCTCATAATCGCTGCGGGTTATTGCCTGGTTAATTTATGCCTGTCATTGTTAGCTGGTGCTGGCACCACACGCGAATGAATCTAAAGGCAATTGAAAGCCCCTGGATGCGTGTGTGTGAGTTTGTGTGCGTAAACGCACGCGCGCGTGTAGGGTGGACAGGGTGAGAGGAGACACGGACAAGGAAATGAGAAAATGGGAAATTTGTGACAAAAACATGCGTTTGGGTTTATTAGAAGGGTGGCTACTCTTTGTAATTGAGACGTTGGGGCTGCACCATTTGCTGTGGTTGTCTCCTGACAACGTGATTGTTGCTGGCTGTCACATTAATAGCACGGACTTCTGGCAGGAGAGTGTGTTACACGTCTGACCTTTGACCTGGCTGTCTGAATATATATCCGTTTGTTGTATCTACCTACCTGCCTGCCTGACGCCGACTGGTCTGTCTGTCTCTCTGTCTGCTGGTATATCTCTGAGTCTGCCTGCCTGCCTGCCTGCCTGCCTTTCTGCCTACCTGTCTCTCTGTGCATGTCATGTAACACGCATGTTATGTAACACGCGAATCCATATGTTTGTGTATTCTCATCTGTCATATTATAAGTTAAATACCATTTGATTTTATCATGTATAATCTAAACTTATGTTCATTACTGTAGTTTGAGTGAGAGAGTGAGTGAGTGTGAATGAGAGACAGAATAAGTGAGCGTGAGAGTGAATGAGTGAGCGGGAGAGTGAATGATTGAGCGTGAGAGTGAATGAGTGAGCGGGAGAGTGAATGAGTGAGAGTGAATGAATGAGCGGGAGAGTGAATGAGTGAGCGTGAGAGTGAATGAGTGAGCGTGAGGGTGAATGAGTGAGCGGGAGAGTGAATGAGTGAGCGTGAGAGCGAATGAGTGAGCTGGAGAGTGAATGAGTGAGAGTGTCTGTGTGTGGGAGTGAATGAGTGTGAGTGAATGAGTGAGAGTGAATGAGTGAGCGTGAGAGTGAATGAGTGAGCGTGAGAGTGAATGAGTGAGCGGGAGAGTGAATGAGTGAGCGGGAGAGTGAATGAGTGAGCGGAAGAGTGAATGGGTGAGCGGGAGAGTGAATTAGTGAGAGTGAATGAGTGAGCGGGAGAGTGAATGATTGAGCGGGAGAGTGAATGAGTGAGCGTGAGAGTGAATGAGTGAGCGTGAGAGTGAATGAGTGAGCGTGAGAGTGATTGAGTGAGCGTGAGAGTGAATGAGTGAGAGTGAATGAGTGAGCGTGAGAAGGAATGAGTGAGCGTGAGAGTGAATGAGTGAGCGTGAGAGTGAATCAGTGAGCGGGAGAGTGAATGATTGAGTGTGAGAGTGAATGAGTGAGCGTGAGAGTGAATGAGTGAGCGGCAGAGTGAATGAGTGAGCGGGACAGTGAATGAGTGAGCGTGAGAGTGAATGAGTGAGAGTGAATGAGTGAGCGGGAGAGTGAATGATTGAACGGGAGAGTGAATGAGTGAGCGGGAGAGTGAATGAGTGAGCGGGAGAGTGAATGAGTGAGCGGGAGAGACAGAATGAGTGAGCGTGAGAGTGAATGAGTGAGCGGGAGAGTGAATGAGTGAGCGGGAGAGTGAATGAGTGAGCGGGAGAGTGAATGAGTGAACGGGAGAGTGAATGAGTGAGCGGGAGAGTGAATGAGTGAGAGTGTGTGTGTGTGAGTGAATGAGTGAGAGTGAGAGTGAATGAAAGAGAGAGAGAGAGAGTGTGTGGTGTGTGTGTGTGTGTGTGTGTGTGTGTGTGTGTGTGTGTGTGTGTGTGTGTGGGACGCGCTGGCATCACTACTTTTACGTCACATACTTTTTATGTACACATTTTTCTCCATGTTTAGCCTTGTTTATGTTTACAACATTCATTTCACAATGTTTATTTTTCTTCCTATGTAAATGTATAATGCTCTTGATGAACGAAAGACGAGTGATTGGAAGGGCCGAATGTAAGACGGACCTGCGCGCCCAATTTGTGACCCTAATAAAGTTGATTTGATTTGATTTCTGTCTGAATGCCAGCTTGCCTATGTGTCTGAATATCTGTCTTTTTGTCTATCTACCTGCCTACCTGACGCCGTCTGTCTGTTTCACTATTTATTCTCCCACATCTCTCTCTCTCTCTCTCTCTCTCTCTCTCTCTCTCTCTCTCTCTCTCTCTCTCTCTCTCTCTCTCTCTCTATATATATATATATATATATATATATATATAATATATATATATATATATATATATATATATATATATATATATATATATATGTGTGTGTGTGTGTGTTTCATTCTTTTTTCCTCTATTGACTATCTCTCTCATGTGTATATATCATTTTCTCCTCTTTACACCTATAAAATATACCTTAATACTTGACTCTTAAGTTAGACAATGAAATCCCACTGATATTTACACCGGTCACACTCCGATATATTTCTGTAATGAGAAATTGTTTAACAACATATGCTTATGTGCTTATATTGAGCTACGTTGGATTTTAGTTGACACAACGAAAGTGCGTTGAATTGATACACTGTGATATTTGACGAAGTCGTACGTGCGGATAAAGTAATTATTGTCAGGTAGAAAAATTTAGTTGCATATCCTGTACAGGACGTCGCATTCAACCCCGCATTAAATAAATCTGTTGGGAAGTTTACGTTCCGCAGTTTGCCAATTGCTGTCTGAAAAGACCGGCACATACATCTTGTTATTAAAAAAAATAAAAACCAACGCAAGGCGGTCTGCTTTCAACACACCCGCAGCTGTGATTGAAATTCCAGCTAGAGGTAATGAAAGACTATTATCCCTGCACTTGGCAACATCTTGTGGTTTTGCCGTCATTATTACTGCATATGCACCGACTCTCACTTCCCCTGATGATATGAAGGATTCGTTCTATGAGGAGTTAGACTCTGTGATAAACGCAGTTCCAAAATCCGACTACATTTATATGCTCTGTGATTTCAATGCTCGTGTGGACAAGGACTAGAGTTCGAGTGGGCGTTCAAGAATTTCCCACCTTAGTTGGTTAATTTTCTCCTGAGTTAATCGAGCCATATGTGGTCTGGCATTGTCATGAGGAAGCAATACTCATCTAGTCAGCAGTCCTGGACGTTTTCTTCGAATTGCATCGACAAGCATCGATAGAACTACAGAGCACGATTCAGAATTCACATTGTCACCTTTCTTCTTGAAATTGGTTAAAAGCACTCCTTGACAGGAAGAACACTGTCAGCATAACCTTCTCTTCTGATGGCGTAACCTTGAATTTTTGGACACAAGGCGAAGAAGGATGTTTTCTACCCAGTTATGCACCGCTTTACGGGACAAATATCTGTCAGCATAAACAGGAAGCATTTCCTTATGAATGTCCTTTGCAGGCAGTCATTTTGCCCACAAAAAACGCACAATAGCACGTTGCTCTTTGGTTGTACACTAGGTAAGTACTTCGCCATTTTATTTATGCGCTGGGCCATGCGCATGAGACACCTAAGCGCCACCTGACGAACGGGAATATAAACTTCGATGTTACTGTCACCTAATGACACCTGTAGAAAACACCAACTACTTTTAACTGCCATCCCACAGAACTGTGTGACTCAATTATTGACTCGCGTCGTATGAAGGGATTAAAAAAAAAAAGCATGTGGTCCAATGATCAAAAGAGGTGCACCACTGAAAACTTTGACTGAAGAAATCATCACTGATATGAAACAGCAGATGGATAAATGGGTAGAGCTCTATTTGGAGCTTTACTCAAGTGAGACCAAGCTAGCGGATGATGCCCTTAACGCCATAGAGGCTCTACCAACTCTTGACCACCTGGACACACTTCCCACTATAACAGAAGTTAAGTGTGCTAAAAATGAACTTGCATCTGGCAAGACTCCAGGTAAGGATGACATTCCAATAGAGGTTATCAGGCGTGGGCAAGACACACTCACTCTACAGATCTAATAGAGCTATTCTGGCGAGAAGGACAAGTTCCACAGGATTTCAAAGATTCAAGCATCGTAACACTGTACAAGAACAAGGGCGATCGGAGCGACTGTAACAACTATAGGGGTATCTCACTTCTGTGTATTGTTGGGAAACTATTTGCCAGAATTGTTCTGTGCAGACTTCAAGTCCTAGGAGATCAAGTCAACCCCGAATCACAGTGTGTCTTCCGACAGAACCGGTCTAACATTGATATGATATTCTCATTGCGACAAATGCAAGAAAAATGCCGCGAACAGAATCAACCACTGTTTATTGCCTTCATCGACAAAGGCATTTGATTTGGTCAGTCGTGAGGGTCTGTTCAAGGCACTAAAGAAGATGGGCTGCCCACCAACTCTTCTGTCCATTGTGGAACCGTTCCACACAGGCATGAAGTGTATAATCAAGTTTGATGGTGCAACTTCAGAAGAGTTTGAAATCAAGAGTGCAGTTAAGCAAGGTTGCGTACTAGCTCGTACCCTCTTTGGTATATACTGTTCACTTCTACTGAAATATCCCTTTCATGATCAGGATGGTGGTTTATACATTCACTCACGCTCAGATGGCGGCCTCTAAAATGCTCAGAGATTGAAGGCCAAGACCAAAATTAGGAGGCTACTGGTCAGAGAGTTGCTTTTTGCAGATGATGCTGTTATTGGAGGAGACCTATGGCACAACACCAGCACATAGCTGAGACAATCGAAGCCTGCATCTTTCCTATGGCAAATTTGGATGTAAGTAATAGACACATTTCGCAATCACTTGAAGAGCTTTTGAACGCAATGATGCCAGGTTCTTAGAACATGTGGATCGAGAAGCAGAAAAATTGAAATTAATTTGTGCACAGGATCAACATTGAAGAGACAGCGAACTCATAAACAGTGCATGGTCCGGAACTATCACATTCTGTACATATTAAAGTCACAGAGCTAGGGAAGAACAGTGAATGTATGGCTTCTGAAGTCATAGCAGGGGAAAACCAGCCAATATTGGCAGACACCTGGGGCATGATAGTGCATGAGGAGGGGAGGTTAGAGATGGAGAGTTTTTTCAGGCGTGAGAAGGGCGACGTTCTGCACAAGACCTGCTACTTATCCTGATGATGACGGTGCATTTATATTCTTTTACACAGTAAATATACCTAGTGCAATCGTGTGGCAGATAGCGCGGTACAAATACACAGTACCGCAATGTCTTCAGTACATAGTGAGTGTTGAGCTGTGTGAGTTGTGTGTGTGTGTTGTGTGTGTGTGGTGCGCGCGGCGCGCAGAACCCTGATTTCAAATGAAATTCTATCCGTTCTGGTAGTATGAGAAGTTTACTCATGGCGCGCTTTTTGGCTTCTCGATAAAGCAAGAGGTACGGCCCTGTGTGTTAAGAGTCAGATTAAGGCACGATAGATGACAGGTGTCACATGGTCTCCACCCCGCACTATTGTAGAAAAGAATCCTCCAGGGTAGATGAACGTTATGTGGATTGTATTGTCCAAAGCCACAATACTCACAACGTTTGAGGTGCATAAACTATGTTGCCGCACTTCCTAGAGAAGCAGCGGGGGGGGGGGGAGGGGACGAAGAAGAAGAGGAGGAGGAAGTGCCGAACAAAAATGAAGATGTAGAGGAGGAGGAAGAGTAGGAGGAAGTGTACGACCATTAGAAACCCACTCTGAGGAAGAATTGCAACGTCTACTATCTGCATCATGCAATGCTTGTTCTGAATTTGGTTTAACAATTAGCAAGAAGAAGACACAGATTATGTCACAAGGTACACATGGGGTACTATCATTCTTTATTGACGATGCCGAACTAGAGATAGTAGACCATGTTACATATCTAGGATCATAGGTAAATTATACCTAGACCAGGAAATCAACATCAGGATTGGTAAGGCAGCAACAACAATGAACAGGTTAACAAAAAGAGTCTGGGAGAGTAGGAAGCTTACTGCCAAAACAAAAGTCCTTATCTATCAAGCCTTTGTCCTTAGTACTCTTCTCTATGGCAGTGAAGCCTGGTAAACTTACTCACACCAAGAGAAAAGTTTAAACAGCTTTCATAAGCTGTGTCTGCGAAGAATACTTGGTATTAAGTGGCAAGACAAAATCACAAATACTGAAGTCTTGGAAAGATCAGGTTGTGTGACGGTTTATTCCATGCTCAGTATTCGTAGACTTAGATGGATAGGACACGTTAGGAGGATGGATGATGGTAGAAATCCGAAGGACATCTTTTGTGTGTGGTGAATTACAGACTGGTAGGAGATCTCAGGGTCGGCCTCTACTACAATACAAAGACGTGTGTAAGAGGGACATGATTGATACAGGCATTGATAATGCACAGTGGGAGCAAGTCTCCGCTGAACGTGTTGCATGGATGACAAATATCAGAAATGGAATAAAGACAAAGGATAAAATTATTGCAGATAAGTCACACACCGAGCGTGTGAGACGTAAGATGGTGCATGATGGTGGAAATGACCATATGTTCACATGCATCCACTGTGGACGAACATTTACAGCGCTAACTGGTCTTATCAGTCACATTCGTCACCGCCATGGGTTGTAGGTATTATGCCTTTTTGAAGCACAATATAACAAACTATCGTCTGTTAAGACGGCAAGGTGCCAATGTTTAGACTAGCAAGTTGCGTGTATAGACACGTTGGATCTGTACAGTTTATGTGAAATAGATTTTATACTCGTACTACACAGGTGCGAGTCTAGACACAATAAGATGTTTATAGTATGCGAATTAGAGTTTAGTATGCAAAGGTGCACGTCTCGACACAACAGGATATTTATGTGTGGGAAGTATAGTTAAAGCCAGCAAGGTACACGACCCGGTACAAGTTTTGATACAGGATGCATTTTTAATGACAGTGCAGTGTTTGAAAATATTGCCGTTCCAAGCTTTGTATGTATTAACCTATTATGTTTTATGAACAATACAGAGGGTGAATACAAAACTAGGACCGGCAATATTTTCAAACACTGCACAGTCATTAAAAATACACTCTATGTTTATAGTATAAGTGAAGTTGAGTTTATGCCACAACGCTACAAAACATGCGCTGCTCAGAACCAATTTGACGGCGGAAAGGCTCAAATATCGCAGCTTAGTTGTGAACAGACACAAGACAATAACATGAGCAGAACTAATGAGGGAGAAGAAAGGGGAACAAAATTAAAACTCTACTTGGAATACATTTCAGTATAGTTTGTGGTATAATCTGTAGTATAGTTTGTAGTATAGATTACAGTATAATTTGTAGTATGGTTTGTAATATAGTGTGTAAGTATAATGACTAGACGCTCGCCTGTCTGGCTGCTGATTCCTTGGGCAAGGGTTCAAATCCCTATCGTGGCGGGGTTTTACATATCTATCTTGGCTCCCAGTTCCATCCAGCTTAAAACAGATACTAGGAAATATATTGGGAAGCAAAGGCAGCCGGTCTATTCTCATCAGATAATCAGTCGTGGTTTATAACAATGTGTCTCAAAACCCATAAGCCCACTGCACCATCAGGCATGTAAAAGGGCTTTTTACTTGTAATCTTTTAAACAAAGAAGCCACAACAATATGTTGCACGATTTGTTGCCTGGCAGTTTTCGCTGCATCTCGTCAGGTGTATACTGCAGAATTATGTGTGATATGAAATGAATAGATGAATAATGTTTTAGCTGAATCAATTAAAACACATAGTTATAAGTATTGTTCCAATGTAGAGCATCGTCAAAATGACAAATCTCGAACGCTTTGTCATCTGGTGATGGTGTCGAGTGTTGAACGAACTGTTTTCTGTCATCTGGTGATGGTGTCGAGTGCTGAACGAACTGTTTTCTATCATCTGGTGGTGGTGTCTAGTGCTGAATGAACTGTTTTCTGTCATATGGTGATGGTGTCTAGTGTTGAACTTACTTATTTCTGTCATCTGGTGGTGGTGTCTAGTGCTGAATGAACTGTTTTCTGTCATCGGGTGGTGATGTCGAGTGCTGAATGAAATGTTTTCAGTCATCTGATGGTGGTGT
>JACEFZ010013547.1:0-65000 GCA_014155875.1 Cepaea nemoralis
AAAAATTAAAACGTTTTTTGGCCCATATGATACACAAATTTCCGTTTTTCCATAAAATGTTGGGCTAATTTGTGGATGTTGTATTATACACAAATGCTTATTATATGTTATATTATATGGTATTAACAGCTTTGGGCGGAGGAGCACAATTTGGAAGGTACAAGCCTTATTCTGGTGCGAGGAAATGCAATTTAAAGACTAAATGACATGGCAGGGCAGACCAGGCCCTAAGCCTTGGTTGGCAACTGGTTTAGGATTGAAGCTCCGACAGGCGGACAGTTGGAGCATTGTTTTGCTGATCTGTCAGCTTCTGCAGTTTGTCTTGTTTCAGATGTGTTGGTATTACCTTTCCTCTGAAGTAAATTAGGCAGGCCGAGAGAGGGATCATTCTGCATGGGCAACACATGGTCTCTACAATTCAGCCCAATCTTTGTGCTATGGAGAGGTTATTATGCCTTTGTTTTTAAATAAAATAACTATTGACTCTCAAGACAGCAAGGTGTCAGTAGTATGGTGTTAATCTTTTTTTTTTACAAACTGGTTTCTTTGAGTGTTCAAAACAAATTTCCGTTCCTTTTATTAGTTAAATGTTATTATTTGTGGGTTCATGATATGCTATTGCATATGGTTTTCTTTTTATTAAAAATAAGGTGCACTTTTATAGCAACAAATATTAATGTCACTGAAAAGTATTACTTAGCTTTAAATAATAATTTTTGTTATTTTCATTTCAGACAACACATTTTTATGCTACATAGTATTAGAGGTATTGTATGCCTACATATGTTATAACTTACAAGTAAATTAGAGATTACAATACATATTGTTTATTTTTACTGATGTTTGATTGTATAAGTTTTGTTTAAGAAAAGGATCGGATGGTTTCTGATGTCAAGTTCTTTTGCCAAAGAGGCTAATCATTAAAGGTGTTCTGTGTTTCTTAACTTTGGGTTTGGCTGTTTTTTTGTAAATATGCAAATGAAATCTGTAGTGTTTTGCAGGAGGGGAAACTCCTAGACAGAAATCCAGAACCATGACATGCTTACAGACTAAAACAATTCATCAGTATCATGTCACTGCCATCTGGTGAAGGAGTTCAGGTCTTTCCACAGACCTTGGATCTTGGTGTTCTGGATCAATTCTGATGATTAAATTCCTTATTATGTGACCAAAGAACTGTTTCTCTCTTTGTTACAGTTGAATATAACATTAAACTTTCATTAGTCTTTTTCAGGCACTTGTTAGTTACTGTGGCAGTATGGATATTTTGCCCTGGCCATGCGGGATTGCGGGGGGAATGAACAGGCTGATAGGCTAGCAGGGAATGCAGCTCTTGGTGGTAGATTACCTATGGATAAGGGAGAGGTGTTCGTGCACCTGTTGGACCAAGTGGAAAAGGTGGGGGAACAGATTGAGAACCTGTATGTGGAAAGAATGAGATTGGGGGGGGGGGGGGGGGGGGGAAATCGGCAGGGGTTCTGGAAGAATCTCAAAACTAAAAGGTAACACCAGGATATCTTACAATCAGATAGCGGTGAGAGCGATTTGTAGTGTGACTCTTCGCTGGTTGTTAAACGAGGGGACGGAGCATGTGTAGGAATGTCCTGAGTGCAGTGATGTCGATTCTTAGCTCAACTCAACTCAACATCTGGCAGTCAAAAGTATTTGCAACACACACATAAGAAAACCACATCTCCATTTCCTCCAAGTTCTTCCTGATTTGTTCATTCATGATCCATGATTCACTGCCATGCAACAAAATAGGTTCTATATAACATTTCAGGATCTTTAAGCAGATGCTTAACATAGACCTGGTCCCCCAGGTCCACTTAGCTGAAATGTTCACCAGGAAATGCCCTGGAAAGTAAAAGGCAGATGGCGTGATATTGACCACCCCACATCAACCACTGAGTGCTGACTGGGATCCTGATGGCGTGATATATTGACCACCCCACATCAACCACTGAGTGCCGACTGGGATCCTGATGGCGTGATATATTGACCACCCCACATCAACCACTGAGTGCCGACTGGGATCCAGATGGCGTGATATATTGACCACCCCACATCAACCACTGAGTGCCACTGGGATCCAGATGGCGTGATATTGACCACCCCACATCAACCACTGAGTGTCGACTGGGATCCAGATGGCGTGATATTGACCACCCCACATCAACCACTGAGTGTCGACTGGGATCCAGATGGCGTGATATATTGACCACCCCACATCAACCACTGAGTGTCGACTGGGATCCAGATGGCGTGATATTGACCACCCCACATCAACCACTGAGTGTCGACTGGGATCCAGATGGCGTGATATATTGACCACCCCACATTCAACCACTGAGTGTCGACTGGATCCAGATGGCGTGATATTGACCACCCCACATCAACCACTGAGTGTCGACTGGGATCCAGATGGCGTGATATTGACCACCCCACATCAACCACTGAGTGTCGACTGGGATCCGATGGCGTGATATATTGACCAACCCACATCAACCACTGAGTGTCGACTGGGATCCTGATGGCGTGATATATTGACCAACCCACATCAACCACTGAGTGTCGACTGGGATCCAGATGGCGTGATATATTGACCACCCCACATCAACCACTGAGTGTCGACTGGGATCCAGATGGCGTGATATATTGACCAACCCACTTCAACCACTGAGTGTCAACTGGGATCCAACTGGCGTGATATTGACCATCCCACATCAACCATTGAGTGTCGACTAGGATCCAGATGGCAGTGATATATGACCACCCCACATCAACCCTGAGTGTCGACTAGGTATCCTAGATGGCGTGATTGATATTGACCAACCCACATCAACCACTGAGTGTCGACTGGGATCCTAGAATGGCGTGATATATTGACCACCCCACATCAACCACTGAGTTGTCCGACTGGATCCATGATGGCGTGATATATTGACCACCCACATCAACCACTGAGTGTCCGACTGGGATCCATGATGGCGTGATATATTGACCAACCCACATCAACCACTGAGTGTCGACTGGGATCCTGATGGCGTGATATATTGACCACCCCACATCAACCACTGAGTGTCGACTGGGATCCTGATGGCGTGATATATTGACCAACCCACATCAACCACTGAGTGTCGACTGGGATCCTGATGGCGTGATATATTGACCAACCCACATCAACCACTGAGTGTCGACTGGGATCCTGATGGCGTGATATTGACCACCCCACATCAACCACTGAGTGTCGACTGGGATCCTGATGGCGTGATTGATATATTGACCAACCCACATCAACCACTGAGTGCTGACTGGGATCCAGTTGGCGTGATATTGACCACACCACATCAACCACTAAGTGCCGACTGGGATCCTGATGGCGTGATATATTGACCACCCCACATCAACCACTGAGTGTCGACTGGGATCCTGATGGCGTGATTGATATATTGACCAACCCACATCAACCACTGAGTGTCGACTGGGATCCTGATGGCGTGATATTGACCACACCACATCAACCACTGAGTGTCGACTGGGATCCTGATGGCGTGATATTGACCACCCCACATCAACCACTGAGTGTCGACTGGGATCCTGATGGCGTGATATATTGACCACCCCACATCAACCACTGAGTGCCGACTGGGATCCTGATGGCGTGATATATTGACCACCCCACATCAACCACTGAGTGTCGACTGGGATCCTGATGGCGTGATTGATATATTGACCAACCCACATCAACCACTGAGTGTCGACTGGGATCCTGATGGCGTGATTGATATATTGACCAACCCACATCAACCACTGAGTGTCGACTGGGATCCTGATGGCGTGATTGATATATTGACCAACCCACATCAACCACTGAGTGTCGACTGGGATCCTGATGGCGTGATTGATATATTGACCAACCCACATCAACCACTGAGTGTCGACTGGGATCCTGATGGCGTGATTGATATATTGACCAACCCACATCAACCACTGAGTGCTGACTGGGATCCTGATGGCATGATATATTGACCAACCCACATCAACCACTGAGTGCTGACTGGGATCCAGTTGGCATGATATATTGACCACACCACATCAACCACTGAGTTCCGACTGGGATGCAGGTGAAGATTGTTAATTTAATAATGACATAAAATATACATTTAAAAAAAAAAGTAGTTGCATATCCTTTACAGGACGTCACAGTCAGCCCCAGTATTTTTTGACTGTGTGACAATTTGGCAAGTTTTTGCTAACTAGTTTGCCGTTACTTTCTGATTGACCGGCATTCATACCATTGATTGAAATCAGTGAAAATTAATTTAATCCAGTGCCAAACATAAAATATTTAACTCTAATGTCTTACTGCTGCAAAAAGAATGACTATAGAAATTACTAATAAACGTAAAAATCAGTAACTGGTGCCTACCCAGAATCGGACTAAAACGATAGATATGACACAATCACAATGACTTATGCGGAGCTTAATGAGAAAACTAAAATCACAGTGAATGAAAAGGTGAGGGAAAGACTGACGCTGGTTAGAGCTCACATTAAAAAGCCCTGTAAATAGTATAATTAGAAAGTCCATTCTTTGCATCCCATGGGGCAAAAGAAATAGAGAAGACCTAAATACACAAAGAAGAGATTAAGAGACATTCATAATGGGGGAGGGGGGGGCGGGGGCTGAAGGAGATAGGAAAGAAAAGGAGGCCTTTGTATGAGTTGGTTGAGTGACTTTACTCCATCGTGAGATTAAAAGCAGCAGAAGAAGAATATCATCATCATTATCTTCAACTTTTGCCGCCAAGCGTCATGGGTGGAAGGGGGGTGGGGGGGGGGGGGGGGGGGGGGGTAGTTGACGTTCCAGCGCTCGAAAGGTGGCACTGGATAGCGTCATTCCGTGTGATTGTACAATGTCTTTGATGTCGTGAATCTATTTTTTTTTCTTTTTCGGGCGTCCTCTTGCTCTCGTAGCAGCTCTTCTTTGAAGTAGGGCCTGTGCTGGTAGCTGACGCTGTTGCATTCTAACGAGTGGCCAAACTATTTTATCTTCTGTCTTTCAATATAATATATATGCAACGCAAGGTGTTGATCCCACTGGCAGACTGATAAGATCATTTCTTATAGTATAAGTTTAGTCTATAAGTATCAGTTATACTTATTCGGTCTCAGATAGTTAAGTTGGCAGCTCTCCTCAAGCATCTCATCTCGCAGATGCTGGTTTTGCGTTAATTGTGATTTTCAAAACAATGTTTTCCCGTGATGAATTTGAATAACGAAGACACAAACAATAGATTGCACGATTTATTGCCTGGCATAATTCGCTGCATCTCGTCAGGTACATACTGCAGAAATCACACAACGTAAAGTGAATTAACTAGATAAATCCTTCAAACTGAAATATACACATGTTCGCACAGTAATGTCGATTGTCTACCACGGTAATTTTAAACTGACTAACATGTCTTTCTGCTTGCACAAGGACGGCTTACGAAGGTTGATTATTATAGCTTCAGCAAACTTTAACAATCGACTACTTTGTGTGTTGAACAACACACGGAAGGCACTGTCTCTTTCAACCACGTGACCGCTCTCGAGCACATGTCTCGCGACCGATGAAGCAGGACTGTTCCGGTGTGTCGGCCTGCCTAGGCTACCATCTTCTGTGTGTAGTATCTTGTCCACCCAATTCGGAATGTGTTCCGAAACCCTGCAATGTAACTGTCGCTCAGTTCTACCTATGTAGATGGCCTCGCATCTGCATGTAAATTGGTAAATACAATTTGATTTGGCGTACAAAGCTACAGGTTCTTTTACTGCTGGGATGGGGATCGGTTTGGTTCTGTACCTGATGACTGGAGTTGCAGCACAGAATGTTCGCCCGACTGCTGTGATGAGCCGGTCCCGCAGACGTTGCATTACGTCATCTCCTCAGAAGGTTAGCTGGATGAATACCTTGAGTTTAGGGACTGTAGTTACTTCTGGTTTCGGTTTGGGCTGTTGGCAGTGGCGCTTTATAAATCCTGTGGAGTACCCATTCAGGTTTAAGGCATTCTTCAGAGTTTCAAATTCCTCTGTCAGTGTGTCCTGGGTGCATATCTTCCTAGCACGGTCAAACAGGGTCCGTACTAAGCCCCGTTTGTACTGGACAGGTGCGAAGCTCTGAAAATTTAAGTATTGGCCAGTCCATGTTTCTTTACGGTACACCGATCTTTGAATTGTGCCGTCTGCTCTACGTCTCATTAGGATATCTAGAAACGGCAACGCTTCGTTGTGTTCGTGTTCCATAGATAGAGAGATGTTTTTATGTGTCCCGTTCATTGTGGCCTGGAACGACGTTGCTTGTAGCTCGTCTGTGGTGATAATTAGTATATCGTCCACGTAACGACGGTAAAAGGCCAAGTTATTGATGTCTGAGGATCTCTTTTCTTCTAAGTGTGCCATGAAGATGTCCGCTAGAATAGGACCAAGTGGGCTCCCCATGGCCACTCCGTCAATTTGGCGATATGACTTGTTTAGAAAGTTGAATTGTATGTTGGCGGTACATAATTTTAATAGCCTCTCTAGAATAGTTGATGGTATGCCTAGTTTTAGTTGTTTGTCTCTAATGCGTTCAGCTTATTATATTCACGGTCTCATCTAATGGAACGTTGGTGAATAAAGAGGCAATATCCATGGATGCCATGTGTTTATTGTTTATGTCCATAGTATCCAATAATTCCACCAGTTCGAATGTATCTCTGAGTGTTCTTGGATCGAAGGACTGTCGTACTGGCTTTAAAATTTCAGCTAGCCATCTCGCCATTCGGTGTTGTGCAGAGTTAACCATGGAAAGGATCGGTCTTAGTGGGATGCCGGGCTTGTGAAGCTTGGGTAGACCGTACATCTGAGGAGTTTGGGAGCCACGCGGTGTGAGCGTTTTTGCAGTGGCCTCACTGATGAGTCCCGCATTCACAAGTGACTGGATCTCTTTCCTCATTTTTGCATCCAGGTCCTCCGACTTGTTGACTATTTGCTCTACTCTGAATTTAGATGCATCTGATAATATTTCATCCATTTTACTCTGGTAGTCTGACATGTCCATAAGTACTGCACCACTCCCTTTGTCAGGTTTCAATATTACGAGGGTTACACTTTCCGAATTGGGTGGACAAGATACTACACACAGAAGATGGTAGTCTAGACACACCGGAACAGTCCTGCTTCAACGGTCGCGAGACATGTGCTCGAGAGCGGTCACGTGGTTGAAAGAGACAGTGCCTTCCGTGTGTTGTTCAACACACAAAGTAGTCGAATATTAAAGTTTGCTGAAGCTATAATAATCAACCTTCGTAAGCCGTCCTTGTGCAGGCAGAAAGACATGTTAGTCAGTTTAAAATTACCGTGGTAGACAATCGACGTTACTGTGCGAACATGTGTATATTTCAGTTTGAAGGATTTATCTAATTAATTCACGTAAGTTGTGTGATTTCTGCAGTATGTACCTGACGAGATGCAGCTAAATATGCCAGGCAATAAATCGTGCAATCTATTGTTTGTGTCTTCGTTATTCAAACTGTGATTTTGATATAGTCCAAGTTTGACATTGGTAGCATAGGGATGGTGTGAATATCATCATCATCATCATCATCATCATCATCATCATCATCATCATCATCATCATCATCATCATCATCATCATCATCAAGTGCCTTATCGGCTGGCGTAGACGTTCCTGGCTCTCCGCAGATCTCGGTCTTTGGTGTTCCAGATCAACTCTGGTGCTGATATTCCTCCATGCCACCGTCTCAATCCTTCCAGCATCATTTCTCTTGGTCTGCCTCTGCCTCTCTTCCCCTCGATCTTTCCAGTTGTCACGATGTTCTCCAATGCCTCTCTTCTCATCACATGACCAAAGAAAGCTGTTTGTCTCTCTCTTATTGTTGTATATAGTGTTCTAGTTTCACTACTTTCATTAGCCTCTTTCAGGCAATCGTTGTTAATTACTCTGGCAGTCCAAGGAATTCGCAACATTCGTCTTAAATACCACATCTCTGTTGCTTCTAATTTATTCCTAATTTATTCATTTACATTCCAAGATTCGCTGCCATACAGGAAAATTGGTTCTATATAGCATTTTAGCACTCTCTTTCTTACATTCATTGATAGCGACTTATTGCATAAGATACTCTTCATTTTCTGAAATGCGGCTTTTGCCTGCCCTGTTCTGCTCTTAATCTCGGTTGTACATCTTCCATCTGATGTTATAAGTGCTCCTAGGTATTTACAATTATCCACTTGGTTGAGAATTTCCCCTTCTATTTCTGTCACATTTTGGTGTCCCCATTTTCATTTGGGAATCTGTCGTTTTGCGGACATAGGTATGTTTGGACAGAGAGGATGGCGGGTCATGACGTCAGTTATCTACGCTAGACCACACACCTGAAGAAGGCAGACGGATACTTCGGTGATGAATTATGTATAATTTACACTGTGAAATTACAGTAATTAAAGAGCCCCTTTTCACTCTATAAGGGTATTTGCGTAGCTGGGGTGGGAGTGTCAGAGTGGCACCTAGTTCACTTGTCCTATAAATTACATCATGACACTGTTCTATGTTCCACTAACGTTGGAACATGGCTACGCCAATGTATGACAGTTATAGAGTTTATTGTAAGTACCCCTTTTCAGGTTATGAGGCGCATATCTTTTAGACAAACCGGCATTCGATCATCATCACCATCTAGTGCCCTGTCAGCTGGCCTAGGCGTTTATGGCTCTCCACAGATCTCGGTCTTTGGTGTACTAGATCAACACTGCTGATGATATTCCTCCATGCCACCGTCTCAATCCATCCAGCATCATTTCTCTTGGTCTGCCTCTGCCTCTCTTCCCCTCGATCTTTCCAGTTGTCACGATGTTCTCTAATGCCTCTCTTCTCATCACATGACCGAAGAAAGATAGATGTGTGTTTCTTCCTTATTGTTGTATATAATGTTCTAGTTTCATTAGCCTGTTTCAGGCAATCATTGTTAGTTACTCTGGCAGTCCAAGGAATTCGCAACATTCGTCTCAGGGACCACATCTCTGTTGCTTCCAAGTTCTTCCTAATTTGTTCATTTACATTCCAAAATTCACTGTCATACTGCAAAACTGGTTCTACAAGGGCGAGTCAATAAGTAAGTCACACAGTTCTGTGTGATAGCAGGTAAATGTAGTTGGTGTTTTCTACAGGTGTCATTAGGTGACAGCAACATGGTACTTTATATTCCTGTTCGTCAGGTGGCGCTAGGTGTCTCATGCGCATAAACAAAATGGTGACTGTTCTTACGGCGTGTACAACCAAAGAGCAACGTGCTGTTGTGAGTTTTTTTTTTTTTTTTTTGTGGGCAAAAGGACTGCCTGCAAAGGACATTAATAAGGAAATGCTTCCTGTTTATACTGACAAATATTTGTACCGTAAAGCAGTGCATAGCTGGGTAGAAAAATGTTCTCAAGGACGCTCTAAAATTGTTGATGAAATCCGATCTGTTCGTCCTGATGAGATTGCAACAGAAGCATCCGTGCAGCGGGTGGAGGAGATGATTAGAGGGGACAGGCGAAAAACGATAGACGTGTAGCATCTGCAATAGGGTGCTGTGACGTTTTATCGATGTTTCATGATGCATTTCGAAGAAAAAGCCCAGGACTGCTGACTAGGGAGTGTTGCTTCTTCATGACAATGCCAGACCACATGCGGCTCGAATAGCTCAAGAGAAAATTAACCAACTAAGGTGGGAAGTTCTGGAACATCCACCTGTTTCTTAAATTCAGTGATAATTACTTATTGTATAAGATACTCTCATTTGATGGGTTATGTAATTGTTAATACGCTGGCCGCCCCTGCATTCCAGGAAATTTCTTGTAGCCACTTTAGTCCGGGTTGAGTTGGGAGCACAGGTCAACGGAAAAACAAACAAGAATCCCCGCCAAGACAGAGGTTCGAACACATGATCGCACTATTATTATTAACTGATTTAATGCCGAAGGATAATATATACCCAGATGTGACCTCCCATTTGCACAGAAGGATGATATATCGCCATTGTAGGGTCATCGTGTTATTTGTTTTATTTCGTGGCATCAACCGCAATATCAATGCTGAGTAATAATTGAACAATGACATTATAATACTTGTTCATTTGATGGTGTACTGTGTCTGGTCCAACCCTACTGCACTAAATCACGTAAAATATATACATACAAGAATTCCAGTGTGTGTGTGTGTGTGTGTGTGTGTGTGTGTTTGTGTGTGTGTGTGTGTGTGTGCACGCGCGCGTGTGTGCGTGCGTTCCAAGAAGCTCTCGTGGCAAATATAAAAGACTAGCTGACCCGGCCCGGCTTCGCCCAGGCCCTGGAGGGGATCTATCTATCTATCAGTCTGTCTGCTTGTTTGTCTGTCTGTCTGTCTGTCTGGCTGACCCGGCCCGGCTTCACCCAGTCCCTGGTGGGGAGCATCTCATTTAATTCATATAAGTAGTCATATAAGCTCTCCCGATCCCGACTATCTGTCTGTCTGTCTATCTGTCTGTCTGTCTGTCTGACCCGGCTTCACCCAGTCCCTGGTGGGGAGCATCTCATTTAATTCATATACGTAGTCATATAACCTCTCCCGTTCCCGACTATCTGTTTGTCTGTCTATCTGTCTGTCTGTCTGTCCCGGCCCGGCTTCACCCAGTCCCTGGTGGGGAGCATCTCATTTAATTCATATACGTCGTCATATAAGCTCTTCCGTTCCCGACTGTCTGTTTATCTGTCTGTCTGTCTGACCCTGCCCGGCTTCACCCAGTCCCTGGTGGGGAGAATGTCATTTAATGCATATAAGTAGTCAAATAAGCTTCCGTTCCCGACTATCTGTCTGTCTGTCTATCTATCTATCTGACCCGGCGTGGTTTCGCCCAGCTCCTGGCGCACAGTAACTTAAAATAATGTTTTTTTTTAAATTTTTTTTTTTTATTTTTAACGTTTATTTCATACAAAGCAATGTATATTTACAAGGTGCAATGCGTGTTTCTTTGTTTGTGTATATTACAGAGCGTTGCCGTTTGTTAGTGTTATGTCATATGCGTTAATGAATCAAAACCATACATATACAGTTATGATAATGACGTACGCTTTCAGTCATCCCATTCTAACTTGATTGATGGTAATAGTGATGATAATGGTGATGATAATGATGATGATAATGGTGATGGTAATTGTGATGATAATAGTGATGATAATGACGGAGACAACAACGACTATGATGTGGTGATGATTCCTTCCCCTCGTTCATTCTAAACCCATCATTCTCACACGCTTATAAACCTTCAACACACATCACGCGTTCTCTTCCACACCGACAATATATACATTAAAAGAAATGTTGGTGTCAAGGTCGAAACGGCAAAAGCCGCCCCACGTTTTACACTGCAGGCAGTCTCATGCAAGCTTAGTTTCCTGTAAGTGAATTCAATATTATTGCTGAATGACAGCCCTCGACTTAATCGCAAGTGCCCAGGGTTTGCTTGTGGTGGGGTGGGTTGAGACCAGGAACGCGGTCAACACGGAGGGAGGGAGAGAGAGGGAGCTGGGGAGGGGGAGAGGAGGGGGGGGGATAAAGAGAGAGAGAGCGCGTAAACAGATTTGAATTTGTTAAGTTGTCCATTTGCGAATTCAGCGTATACATAAATATCCCATTTATTATGTACAAAAACAGGCTTTTACATTGCGAATACAGCGTATAGTCATTCATGTTTGGGGTGGGAGAGAGAGAGAGAGAGAGAGAGAGAGAGAGAGAGAGAGAGAGAGAGAGAGAGAGAGAGAGAGAGAGAGAGAGAGAGAGAGAGAGAGAGAGAGAGAGAGTAAAGAGAATGGAATTTAATAGGTTCACTAAAGAGTTTACCTGAGCTGTTCAGACCGAGGTCAAACTTCGGTCGACAAGACCACTGACTCACAAAGGCCACCGTCCCATTGTTCTGTCTAGGTTGGGCTCCAGGACTCAGTAACAAAGAAGGGACATTTATTCAGTTATTTGGCGCTTTGTTCCTCAATGATTGGGCTTAGTGGTACACATGCGGAGTATAGAAATATACTGTGAGAGTGTGTGTTTGAACATGTATGTTATGTAGTGTGAAACTTGATGGGGGTGGCTCTTGTTTATTAATCTGCGAATAGCTGGGCGATTTTTTGTTGAAAAACCTTTGCTAGTGTGTGTGGTTGTATTGTTTGGTGATTGTGGGTGGCCGAGTTTCTACTTAACCATATTAAGTTTCTATACTCCGCCAGTGCAACAAGAAGTTTAGTGTGTTTGTCTTTTGTGGCTGTGGGTATTGTATTTAAAAAAAATGGCCTTATAAGCGTCAGTTTTCTTGTTTGTGTGTGTTTCTATTAATTGTTGCAGTGCAATCTTAGTGGCTGTGATTGCTGGGCATTCATAGAAGAGATGGTTCTCTGTTTCCTGAATATTTTGTCTACATAATTTGCATGGGGCTATTTGCTTGGATGTTCGTGCAGCTCTCTCTGTTGTCGGGATCATATTATAAATTAGTCTGTATGTTATTTCTTTGGATTTTGATGTGATATGTTTGTTGTGTAAGTTAGTGAAGGTGCAACTGTAGTCTTTCATGTGATATTTGTATCCTCTTTTGATTCTCAGGTGTAGTGGTGGGGCTTGTTGTTGTACTAAATATTTGTATATCTGCTTGGTTGTCTGTTGTATTAAGTGTTAATTACCTTGAATTGCTTACATACATGTTCTGTAGAAGTGCGGTAGTGTGCCGTAATAGTGCGGTGTTGTTTTGTCTATTTTCTTAATTCTGTGTAATCTAATTGCAATATAGTATAATGCTAGCGAGTGTTGATCTGGATGATTGATGATGCGTCCTATGTGGTTGATTCTTAATGCTTGTATTTTTGTGTTAAGGTCCTGTAGTGAAATTCCCCCTCTATTCTTCTCTTGTATTAAAAGTCTTGTGCTTTATACTGTGGATTGTGTTTTTAAAGATGAATTTTCTGATGTGTTTGTTTATGTCTGTGATTGTTTGTTTTGGTGGGTCTAACACTGTGGCTAAATATAGTATTTTAGAAAAGATGAAGGTGTTTACAATAGTGCTTCGTATAAAAATTGTTGATGTCTTGTATTTGAACCTATGTAGTATGTCTATAATTTGTTTTGTCAGTGATTGCCATGTTCCTGTGTGTGTTTTTCTGGGATTGGATGGAAAAGTGATCCCATAAATCTTCATGTTATCTGTGACTGTTAGATCCGGGGGGAAATCTGCTTTATTCTTCCACTTCCCCAGACCCATTATTTTAGACTTCTGTATGTTTATTTTGGCCCCACTTCCTTCACCAAACTGTCTGAAGGTGTGAAGTATGTTCGTTATGGAAGTGTTGGTTGTAGGGAAGAAAGCGGTGTCATCTGCATAAGCAATTAATTTCCGCTCTCCAGACCCTTGTATAAATGTACCTTTAATGTTAGTGTCCTGTCTAATTGCTTCTAAGAGTGGTTCTAGTGTTAGTACATATAGGACTGGTGATAGTGGACACCCTTGTCTGACAGATCTATTGATTCTGAAACTGCCAGTGAGTGAATGATTCACCAGTACCTTACTTTCAGGATTTTTATACAATATTTCTATCCACTGTCTATAGTACTGTCCTATGTTGCAGTGTGCTAGTGTTTTGTGTAGGTATGAGTGTGCGATTCTGATAGAGGGAGGAGGAGGGAGGAGGAGGAGTGAGGAGGAGGATAGGGAGGAGAAGGAAGGAGAAGGAGGAGGAGGGATGAAGAGGAGGAGGGAGGAGGAGGAAGAGGGAGGAGGAGGAATGTGAAGGGAGGAGGAGGTAGAGGGAGGAGGAGGAGGGGAGAGGAGGAGAAGAAGGGAGAAAGAGGAAGGAGGAGAAGGAGGAGGAGGAGGGAGGAGGAGGGGAGAGGAGGAGGGAGGAGGCAGAGGAAGAAGAAGGAAGAAGGAGGAGGAAGGAGGGAGAGGAAGGAGGGATAATGAGGAGGGGAGGAAGGAAAGGGAGGTGGAAGAGGAGGAGGAGGGAGGAGGAAAGAGGTAGGGGGACGAGGAGGTAGAGGGAGGAGGAGGAAGGAAAGGGAGGAGGAAGAGGAGGAGAAGGGAGGAGGAGGGTGGAGGGAGGAGGAGGAGGTAGAGGGAGGAGGAGGTAGGAGGAGGAGGAAGAGGGAAGAGGGAGAAGGAGGAGGGAGGATGATAAGGGAGAAGGAGGCAGGAGGAGGAGGAGGGAGGCAGGAGGAGGAGGAGGGATGAGAAGGGAGAGGGAGGAGGAGGGAAAATGAAGGAGGAGGCGGAGGGAGTAGGAGGGAGGAGGATGGAGAAGGAGGGGAGAGGAAGAGGGAGAAGGAGGAGGGAGGAGGGAGAGGGATGAGAGGGAGGAGGAAGAGGAGGAGGGTGGAGGGAGGAGGTAGAGGGAGGAGGAGGGAGGAGAAGAGAGGAGGAGAGAGTTCACCATTCCGAATTCATACTCGTCTAGTTCTTCCCTTTTACACGACTGTAGATAACTTCCTTACACATAAAAAGATGAATTGTTATTGATATTGCCGTGGCATGGAGGAATATCAGCAGCAGAGTTGATCCAAAAAACCAAAGACTGAGATCTACGGAGAGCCATGAATGCCTACGCCAGCCGGCACGGCACTTGATGATGATGATTGCCGTGTGACGATTCTGTGTAGTCACGTCATTTTCTTCACTTTCCCTAGCGTTTTGGTTCGGGGATTCTTTCATCATCATCATCATATATTTACGTACGTATTTTGGGAGGGGGAGGAGGGAGGAGGAGGAAGAAGAAAAAAAAACTATGACAGTTGGCAGCTCTGGAATGAAAGGAAGGCGTGTAGAAAATTTCATCTCAATCGGATGGGCCGTTCGCGAACAAATAAAGGACATACATAGATACATACATACATACAGACAGACAGACGATCCTAATTTATATATAAGACTAGCTGACCCGGCCCGGCTTCGCCCAGTCCTTGGTGGGGAGCATCTCATTTAATTCATATAAGTAGTCATATAAGTTCCCGTTCCCGTTACCGTCTGTCTGTCTGTCTGTCTGTCTGTCTGTCTGTCTGTCTGTCTGTCTGTCTGTCTGTCTGTCTGTCTGTCTGTCTGACCCGGCCCGGCATTGCCCAGCTCCTGGTGTGGAGCATCTCATTTAATTCATATAAGTAGTCATATAAGTTCCCGTTCCCGACTGTCTATCTGTCTGTCTATCTGTTTGTCTATCTGTCTGCCTGACCCTGCCCGGTTTCGCCCAGTCCCTGGTGGGGAGCATCTCATTTAATTCATATAAGTAGTCATATAAGTTCCCGTTTCCGTTACCGACTGTCTGTCTGTCTGTCTGTCTGTCTGTCTGTCTGTCTGTCTGTCTGTCTGACCCGGCCCGGCATTTCCAAGCTCCTGGTGTGGAGCATCTCATTTAATTCATATAAGTAGTCATATAAGCTCACGTTCCCGTTCCCGACTATCTATCTGTTTGTCTGTCTGTCTGTCTGTCTGTCAGTCTGTCTATCTGTCTGTCTATCTGTCTGATCCGGCCCGGCTTCGCCCAGCCCCTGATGGGGAGCATCTCATTTAATTAATGTGAGTAGTCATATAAGTTCCCGTTCCCGACTGACTGTCTGTCTGTCTGTCTGTCTGTCTGTCTGTCTGTCTGTCTGTCTGTCTGTCTGTCTGTCTGTCTATCTGTCTGTCTGTCTGTCTGTCTGTCTGTCTAATCATTTATTGGTTGCAGTTAGAACATTCTTAGATAAACGAAGACCAACTTGGTAATATATTAACTTGGGTAAATGGAGCAGCGGCAGCAGCAGCAGAAGAAGAAGAAAAAGGAGGAGTAGGAGCTGGGAGGAGGAAGAGGGAGGAGGAGGGAGGAGGAGGAGAAAGAGAGAAGAGGAGGATGGAGGAGGGAGAGGGAGGAGGGGAGGAGAAGAGGAAGGGGGTAGGAGGTGGAGGAGGGGAGAGGAGGAGGAGGAGGAATATAACGCATATGCCTGTAGATTTAATAATGGCTGAGGTTGTTCCATGTCTTCTTAGAGTTGGCGACAGTGTAAAGAAATATAAAATCTTCAAACTTGATAGAGATAAGGTAACTATTATTTATTCATCCTTTAAGCAAAAAAAGATGAGTTACAATGTTATGCATTATGCATTATTTTTATGAAAACTTTGAAAATTCCTTACAGATTGTATCATTATTTATTATAACTCATATGCCGGTACATAACTATGGACAAAGAGTTTATAAATCTTTGAAAACGATGCCACAATATGACTATAAGTTATACAGAAAACTTATGCCCCTTGAAATAACTTTTACAGAGTTAAGTCCCCTGAGGTAGATGAAATTATAATGAAAAATGAAATAATTTTGGGTAAGCAGCCGATTTCATACTAAAGAAATATGACAGTGGGCTGCGCTGGAATGAAAGGAAGACGTGTAAAAATTTCATCTCAATGGGATGGGCCGTTCGCGAGCGCATTAGGGACATATAGACAGACAGACAGACGGACGGAGATCGCCTTTTATATATAAGATATACCCATCCATGTTGGGTTTTCCTCTTGTCCGCTTACTCGTTAGGCCTCCCTCCATATACATCTTTTCCAGACTCTACACGCCCAAAGTATTTCATTTTCCTCACTTTCGTTTGTCTTAATAACCACATTTCTTTGACAATGAATCCCTGTTGAACGGTTCAGTGTTTCTCTATTTCGCCCATGCAGGAGGAGGAGAGGTAGGAGGAGGGAGGAGGCGGAGGGAGAAGGAAGAGGGAGGAGGAAGAGGGAGAAGGAGGAGAAGGAGGAGGAGGAGGAGGGAAGAGGAGGAGGGGAGGAGGAGGAGGGAGGAGGAGGAATGTGAAGGGAGGAGGAGGGAGGAGGTAGAGGGAGGAGGAGGAGGGAGGCGGAGAGAGGAGGAGGGAGGAGGAGGAAGAGGGAGGAGGAGGAATGTGGAGGGAGGAGGGGGAGGAGGTAGAGGGAGGAGGAGGGAGGAGGGGAGGGGGAGGAGGAGGAGGAGAAGGGGGAGGAGGGGGGAAGGAAGGGGGAAAGGGGAGGAGGGGGGTAGGGGGAGGAAACGGGAGGGGGAAGGGGGAGGAGGGGGAAGGGAGGAGGGGGGAGGGGAGGAGGCGGGGGAGGAGGAGGAGGGGGGGGGGAGGGAGGGGGAAGGGGGGGGGGGGAAGGGGAGGGAGGGGGGGGAAGGAGGAAAAGGAAAGGGAGGGGGAAAGGGGAGGGAGGGGGGAAAGGGGGGAAAAGGGGGAGGAAATGGAAGGGAGGAGGGGGAGGGGGAAGAGGGAGGGGAAAGGAAAGGGGAGGGGGGAGGGGGTGAGGGGGGAAAGGGGGAGGAGGAGGGGGAAGGAGGGGGGGAAAAGGGGGGAGGGGGGAAGGAAAGGGAAGGGGGGGAGGAGGAGAAGGAGGCAGGGAGGGGGAAAGGAGGGGGGAAGGGGGAAAGGGAAAGGGGAGGGGGGAAGGGGAGAGGAGGAGGAGGAGGGGGAGGGGGGAAGGAGGGGGGAGGAAAAAGGAGGGGGAGGAGGAGGGTTTAGGGGGGGAGGGGAAGGAGGAGGAAGAGGGAGGAGGGGGAAAAGTGAAGGGAGGAGGGGGAGGAGGGGGGGGAAGAGGGAAGAGGGGAGGGGGGGCGGGGAGGGGGGGAAAGGAGGGGGGGAGGAAGGAGGGGGGGAAGGAGGGGGGGATGGAGGGAGGAGGGGGGGGGAGGAAGGGAAGGAAGGAGGGGGAAGAAGGAGGGGGGGAGGAGGAGGGGGGTGGATGAGGAGGGGGAGGGGGAGGGGGAGGAGGGAGGAGGAGGAAGAGGGAGGAGGAGGAATGGGAAGGAGGGGGGAGGGAGGGGGTAGAGGGGGAAAGGGGGAGGGAGGAGGAGGGGGAGGAGGAGGGGGGGAGGAGGAGGGGAAGGGGAGGGGGGGGGGGGAGGAGGGGGAAAAGGGGAAGGAGGAGGAGGGGGGAAGGGGGTTGAGGGAGGAGGAGGGGGGGGGAGGAGGAAGAGGGGGAAAGGGAATGTGAAGGAGGGAGGGGGGGTAGAGGGGGGAGGAGGGGGGGGGAAAGGGGAGGAAGGGAGGAGGGGGGAAGGAGGAGGGGGGGAGGAGGGGGGGAAAAAGGAGGAGGGGGGAAAAGGGGGGAGGGGGGGAGGAGGAGGGGGGGGAAAGGAGGGGAAAGGAGGGCGGAGGTAGGGAGGAGGAGGGGAGGGGGAAGGGAGGAGGAAAAAGGAGGGGGGGAGGAGGGGGGGGAGGAGGGGGAAAGGAAGAGGGGGAAAGGAAAGGAAAGGGGGAGAATGGGAGGGGGGCGGAGGCCCGGAAGGGGAGGGGGAGGGAGGAGGAAAGGGGGGTAGGGGGAGGAGGGGGGAAAAGGGAAAGGAAAGGAGGAGGAAGGAAAGGGAAAGGGGGGAAAGAGGAGGGGGAAGGAGGGGGGGGAGGGTGGGGGAAAAGGAGGGGGGGGGGAAAGGGAGGGGGAGGAGGGGGAAAGGGAGGGGGAAGAGGGGGAAAAAGGGGAGGGAGGAGGGGGATGTGAGGGGGAAGGGGGGCAGGGGGGGGGAGAGGAAGGAGGCAAGGAGGAGGGGGAGGAGGGGGGGAAAGGGTGGAGGGAGGATGGGGGGGAGGCGGAGGAGGGAAAAAGGAGGTGGAGGAGGGGGAGGGGGGAAGGAGGGGGGAAGGGGAAAGAGGGAAAAGGGAGGGAGGGAAAAAGGGAGAGGGATGAGAGGGAGGAGGAAGAGGAGAAGGGTGGAGGGAGGGGGTAGAGGGAGGAAAAGAGAGGGGGAGAGAGTTCGCCATTCCGAATTCATACTCGTCTAGTTCTTCCCTTCTACACGACTGTAGATAACTTCCTTACACATAAAAAGATGAATTGTTATTGATATTGCCGTGGGGATGGAGGAATATCAAACAGCAGAGTTGATCCCAAAAAAACCCAAAAACTGAGATCTACGGAGAGCCATGAACGCCACGCCAGCCGGCACGGCACTTGATGGGTGATGATTGCCCTGTGACGATTCTGTGTAGTCACGTCATTTTCTTCACTTTCCCTAGCGTTTTGGTTCGGGGATTCTTTCATCATCATCATCATATATTTACGTACGTATTTTGGGAGGGGGAGGAGGGAGGAGGAGGAAGAAGAAAAAAAAACTATGACAGTTGGCAGCTCTGGAATGAAAGGAAGGCGTGTAGTAAATTTCATCTCAATCGGATGGGCCGTTCGCGAACAAATAAAGGACATACATAGATACATACATACATACATATATACATACATATTTACATACATACACTTTGTTTTATAAATATAGATTATAACGGCCAACAGACAATCTTATTGCATCGTTTCCTTCATGTAGATCCGCAAGTGCTCAATCTCTCTCAGTAGATGCTGGAGTAGGCCTATATATAGATAAAAGAAGAAGAAAGCCTTGCAGCAGAAATCTGCTGTGGATGTGTGAAGTGTTAGGACTATCACATTCTTTAGACTTGAATCATGAATTCAATGAATGCATGGAAGAATAGGCTTTCCTTCCCGTTGCGAACGACACTGTTACACTGCAGTGCGTTCGCAAATGTATGCCCTCATTCACGTTACATTTTTTGAAAAGAATCTGTTGCATTTTTATACAATTTTTCCTGCCGTCTTATATTTACTCACACCTAAGGGATATTATGTCTTTGACATATCCAAAGGCAACTGAAATCATAGAAACCGGCGTCATTTCTTTGATGTTGTGGCGAAAATGTATTGAATTCACGCTAACAAACTTGTTTTGCAGTAATTAATGTCGTAACCTCTTAACACTTCCATTCCACCATGTGACGTGCTTCTCATAGGAAAATTCCTGTGCACCACGGAGAATAGTCATTACTGAACACTGATGTTTCCATGTGAAGATGTAATCATCTCATCTCATCATGTTCCTCTTGTACCTTGCGGTGTCGAGGTGAAGTATAAACTTCGTGAGAGTGCCCGGTTATGGGCTTCGTATATCGACATTCCCATGGATTCTGTTATTCCCTCCGTCCAACGTTTACGTGGTCGGCCTCTTCCTCTGTTTCCATCTGGTCTGTACATCATTGCTTGTTGTGGCATGCTGTTGACTGGTAGCCTACTTGCATGGCCAAACCATTTGACTTGCTGCTTTCTAATAAAATCTAGAGCAGCTTTAACCCCCACGTTAGTCCTGATTTCTTCATTTCTGATCTTATCTCTTCTTGATACGTTGAGTATTCTTCTCAGGAACCTCATTTCTGTTGTTGTGATTTTTCTTTTCTCTTTTTCTGTCATTGTCCAGGTTTGGCATAGGTAGCACAGAGTTTGTAGGAAGATTGTGTTGTAAAGTGCTTTCTTAGTAGTTATTGATACATGTTTGTTCTTTAGTATTGGTGCCATTTGTCCAATGAGTTGATTTGGAAGATGTAATATATTTACATCTTGAAATATAAAATGAAGATGTAATATATTTCATAATATGCACTTCATCTCTGGCCCGTAAATTGCATACCGCATATAAACAAACATTAAGATCTGCTGTACATCTTCATAACAACAATTATTTTGCTGGGTTCATAAGGTTATGTGCTAAATATCAGCATTTCCCCTCAGTCGGTTACTCAGTTGTGGATTTTTATACGGGGGCAAACATTTGTGCACGGAGGAATAGGCAGCCAATCTTTCCCTCCCTGAGCAAACGACGAGAATTGGCATCGAACCTAGCTCTAGCAACGTTCATGTATTGTCAGCGTATTGCCCTGGCTGTTACATCGAGTCCGCTAATATATGTAGTTTATTAAAATAAAAAAATAATTAAAAAAAGTCTTGTAGAGGAACCTGTTGTGGATACCTGAAGTTTTAGGACTATGACATTCTACTCCTTCGGGGCATTGAACAACAGATGGCCAGTCTTTCCCTCCCGTAGCAAATGACGAGATTTGACAGCTCCCATGCCATTGTCATCGTAAAGTCATGACAGTTACACCAACGCGCCTGCTAATATCTGTAATTAGGAGAAACAAATTCGACTTGCCGATCGGAATGGGCCGAAAAGCACACTAACGCACGAAGAAGCTCGACAATCAATACCAGACCGGCGCAGTTAGTAGATGTGTGCTGAACATTTATTATGGGGAAGACCAATTCACCTTGTGAGGGACTTGTCCGGAGTGTAATAATGATAATATACACTGACCTGAATTGAACTTAATTTACTAGACACATCTGTTATCTGTGGGGTATCATCTGTGCAGACTGAATAAGTCCATAGCTGCTCAGATCCTCTCCCGAACATATACATCAGCGTCCGGCGGCTAATAGTATCAGTTCTGTGTTTGTTGACCAGACCTCTCGTGTCTGGCCGTGCAAATTCTGACTCCCGAATCTCTCATTCTGGACAATGATGTGGGTTCACTGGCATAAGGTTGGCACCTTGCAGTCTTGACAGACCAAAGTATGTGAGTTGGAATGTGGCCAAAATTCCATCACAATGCCTGGGCAGAGCTTCAGAGAATCGTGTGATGCCCAAACGACACGTCCTCTCTCTCGACCTGATTCTTGTGTATTCCAGAGGAATGGGTAACCAATACGTCTGGCACAAGATAGGTTGCAGACTGCTGAGTTACTGGCATAAGGCATACCTATAAAGGTAAAGGCAGCCCCATATCAGATACTGCAGGCGAGGTGTGAAGTATTAGGATTCACATATTCTAGGCCACGAAATATGAGCTGGGGTGGTCAGTTACCTTCGTCGTAGCCGTTCCTTCCCAGACAATTTCCAGAAAATCCTAAAATTTGCCTGGTTTTAAGAGGCCGTGTCGACCCCTAGAGCCGTGCTTTTGGGAAAACACAATAAGTTTTGCTTGTGCTGGGTCTTGTACTTGGGCCTTTTTTGTTTTGTTTTCAACAACACGCTTACCATTATGCAACCGCGACAACTGCACAGATTATTATAACTGTCCGCTATATTTGTTATGTGTTATAACTGTTCGATATATTTGTTATGTGCTATAACTGTCCGCTATATTTATTATGTGTTATAACTGTCCGATATATTTGTTATGTGCTATAACTGTCCGATATATCTGTTATGCGTTATAACTGTCCGATATATTTGTTATGTGCTATATCTGTCCGATATATTTGTTATGTGCTATAACTGTCCGATATATTTGCTATGTGCTATAACTGTCCGCTATATTTGTTATGTATTATAACTGTCCGATATATTTGTTATGTGTTATAACTGTCCGATATATTTGTTATGTGTTATAACTGTCCGATATATTTGTTATGTGCTATAACTGTTCGATATATTTGTTATGTGCTATAACTGTCCGATATATTTGTTATGTGCTATAACTGTCCGATATATTTGTTATGTGTTATAACTGTCCGCTATACTTTGTTATGTGTTATAACTGTCCGATATATTTGTTATGTGTTATAACTGTCCGATATATTTGTTATGTGTTATAACTGTTCGATATATTTGTTGTTTGAAGTATGCTTAGCTGGTGGATATCTGTAAAACCTATGGCATGATAACAATGGTTGGATACGTATCGTGCTTATAATCCATATTTATAAATATAAGTAAGTACCCGCATTAGACAAATGGTGACAGATCTAGCGTTGTCAGATCTTGTAACAGAAAAATCGGGAAGTTTTTATTAGAATCACAGATTTTTCTTTTTAAAGCTGCATATCCCTTACAGGGCGTTGCAGTCAACACCAGCATTTATCAGCTGCTGTTGATGTTCTTGGCAAGATTACGCTCAGTAGTTGCCACTGCTTTATGAGCGACCGGCTCACATACCACGTAAGTACCCAACGCGACGCGATCCGCTGCCGAATCTCGCGCAGCTGTGTTCCTCGCGTAGATATACGGGGTTACGGAGAAAGTCGTTAACCCCTTCGCCAGGGAGTAGGCTCACAGATGTTACACACATTAATTTTGTCACTCATTATTATTATCATCATTATGTACGAAACCCAATACCCCACATTGTGCCAACGGCTTCGGGTGGAGGAGCACAATTGGGAGGGCACAAGCCTTATCATAGTGCGAGGAAATGCAACCTAAAGACTAAATGTCATGGCAGGGCAGACCAGGCCCTAAGCCTTGGTTGGCAACTGGTCTAGGATCGAAGATCCGACAGGCGGACAGTTAGAGCATTGCTTTGCTGATCCGGCAGCTTCTGCAGCTTGTCTTGTTCCAGACGTATTGGTGTTACTTTTCCTCTGGAGTACACCAGACAGGCCGAGAGAGGGATTATGCTGCATGGGCAACACATGGTCTCTAACTTCAGCCCAGGCTTTGTGTTATGGAAAGGTATAACCCCATTTTACAAACTATCGTCTGTCAAGACGGCAAGGTGCCAGTCATTATGTAACATACCAGTTGTTTAGAAGTATAGATCTCTTCACAGATCTCTGTCCTTGAGATTCCTGATGAACTCTGTATCTCATTCCATCCAGCATCTCGGTTACTTTCAGCATCATTTCTCGCTGCCTGCCTCCGGCTCTTCTCTCACTGATCCTGCCAAGTCGTCACGATGTTTTCCAATGCATCTCATCTCATTATATGGCCAAAGAAGGCTGTTTGTCTCTTTCAGGTAGTTGCAGTGTTCTACTTTCAACAGCCTTTTTCGGGCTATCGGTGTTAGTTAATCTTACAGTCAAATGTATTTGCAATATTCGTCCCACGAACCACATCTTCGGTGCTTCCAAGCTCATCTCAATTTGTTCATTCACTTTCCGCGATTCGCTGCCTTACAGCAAAACCAGGCTCTGTATAACTATAAGTTCTCTTTCTGACATTCAATGCTTGGTTGCGTTCGCTGGCTGTGAACTCCAGCATGAAGTCCTGTATGTCGGATGAAGACACCCTGTTGTCCAACGTCAATGTGATGTCATACCGGACCTGATGTTTGCGTGAGTATCCGTTGTCCCATTTCTGGTTTATTGGTGTGCAGACTGGTGGTTCCTCGCTGTGCAGATACTCTCCGACTTCGGAAGAATCAGCGATCCTACTACGTTAACCATGACCCCGAAGGGACCTGTTGCCCAGGACGCACGACTAGGACGTGTTAGTAGGTCTTCGCCAGTATAAAACCTGGCCCTGGTGCCTTGGAAACACCCCTGCGTCCCAGACATTCAAAGATAAATCATTGCATACTACGTGTTTTATTTTCTGAAATGCAACTTTTGCTTGGCAAATTCTGCTCTAAATCTCTGTCAAAAGTTAAACAGTTCTACATACTGAAAATTAAAAAAAAGGGGGTTCGTTTCAATTAAACATTTAATTTGACAGAAAAAAAACAAAAACACCCAGGACAATTGACGTCCCGAAATCAGTTTCGCTGACAGTGAATTATTGTAAAAAAAAATCGGACTGTCCCGGAAAACCGGGACGTGTGACAATCCTAGCCAGATCCATATTTTTACAAATCAATCGGCTTCGGTGAGTGATGTTGTTAGTATCACGTCCGTCGTCTTTACCTTTACTTTAAATTTAATTTCAGTACTCACTTTTTGACATTTAATATTAGTGAGGTATTGGACACGGTATTTTTCATTTTCTGAAATGCAGTTTTTGTCTGACCTATTCTCCTTTTAGTCTCTGTCTCGCACCTTCCATCTGATGTTATGACTGAAATACTCAGTATGAGAAATAAATTCGCCGCTGTTGAAGATCAATAACTGATCGGCAGCACTCCTATCAGTAGAAAAAAAAGTAGTAAAGATAAGAGAACACACTAAACAAGCATAGTTCGACTCACGGATTTGCCTTAAATATATACCTGTTTCTTTACTCGAGCCCTGTCATTTGGAAGCGGCGGGTTCAAATCCACGTGTAGTCATTTGATTATACTAGCATTAAGTTAATAAGCATGCCCTCTACTATATTTTAATTTTCTCTATTTCTAAGAGTGCTGATCAATGCTGGCAAGTTTATTTCTGTGTGCCATTAGCTTTCAATTTGTCTGTTGTCTAATGTGTCCTCTGACTTATATTTCATCCTTACATCTTCAAACAGTGCCGATCAATAATTACCAAGTTATTTGAATATTTCTCAATAATTGCGTAGAAAATAAGACTCCTGTGCAAAATAACATTCTGGTGGCTTCAAGATAATAAGAAAAATATGTCTAGAATGATTGATTGCCTTAGTGATATTTTCAGCAACCAATTAAAACCGCCAGCAATCATATTTCTCTTAGATGGTTACGGTTTCGCCTGACGGATTTCTCCCAAGAAACGATTTCACATTTCGTCATTCACCAGCAGCTAAACCCGGACCTACCGCCAGACACATATAGGGTTTTCCCCCTTGGCGCTGGCCTACTGACCAATGAGCGCTTGCGGAACTAGCTGGTCTCTCGACGGCCTGACGGGAATTTGACGTATGCTAAATTTAGTATCTTTCTTGAGGAAAAACCCGAGACCAGCCATTTTGGGTTGTGGGAACTGCAGGCTGATCGATGTTGTTAAATTTGTCCATTTTCCTCACAGAATTTCAGCCCGTTACAGCGAATTTGTTGCCGTAGTTCACACGTGTATATATCGTATTGAAAGTTTGTTGAAGTTTATTTGAAGCCAGAGATGAAGCCAAAGGTAAGATGGTGTTGTCAAGGACAGAACAATATCGGGCGTTGCCGTTACTTGACTCTGTTGTCGTTGTTTTCGTTTTTAATAAAGTAGTTCATTTTCTAAGTATACGGCGAAGTTGATAGACTACTGCGTTTATTTCCCCCAGTTATTTTTTAAGATATGATTTTGAGAAGGGAAAATGAAGAATTATGTGTATAGACCATGATACTATTAATACTTATTAGTGTAATTTAGTAGTTAGTGTGATGTTCACTGTTCAGTTCTTGCGAGTTAACTACGAACTCTTCCTCAGTTTTCCTGATCCTGCTCAACACGGAGTATGGATCAAGAGTTAACATAATTAATAATATCCGAATAGGTGTCGTTTAGAATCAGGACATATGAACATACATATGATGAGGTTAACTCCCGCTGTTCTTGGCAGTTGTTGCATTAAACGCCTTCTCAAAGTCCCTGGTTACTGTATTAATTTATATTCCTTCTGTTACGTTACAGACATTTGTCTTCCTTAACTTAACCCATATTGCTGCAGTTAGTATGTAACATGTTAGACTCCTTCTGTCTTGGACATCTATTGCTTTACTTTAACTCCTGACTCAAATTGCTGCTATTTTTGTGACAGTCCTATGCATCATAAGAAATGTATTAATGTAACTATTTGTAGCTGGTGCAGAAAGAATCATTGTAAGAATCACTGGGAGTCAGTAAATGAGTGCAACAAATTAAAAACATAAGGAAGTAAGAAATACTACTGTCATTTTTTTACCTAACTGTTTTGATATTGTAATTTTGCCTGCTTTCCTTGGAACAAGTGACAGCTGAGAACACATTGCTTGCTGTATTATTAAATTATTATACACATTAGGAAACCTTGGTCTGTTTTGATATACACCAAATATCTCTTCACCTTTTATATATACATACATATATATATATATATATATATATATATATATATATATATATATATATATATATATATATATATATATATATATATATAAACTCATGATCTGTTATAGTATACTCAGAATACCTTGATCTGGTTAAGTATACACAGGATACCATGATCTGCTATAGCAGTGGTTCTCAACCTTTATTGGCCCATGCCCCCCTTCACCATATTTTCAGGATGTCATCCCCCCCCCCCCCCCCCCCTTAATATTTCCTCCCTATAAATCCCCCCCAACCCCTACACAGTATACGTAATAATTGAAGCTAAATTTAATAGCACATACTAAAACAAGTCTAGACATCTACATAAAACATGATTTGCGGGTCTACTTAGTTATAAAATGAATTATAGAAGGGTGAGACGTATAGAACCGTAAAGTATGAAGGAAAAACCAATATCAAATAATTGGTTCTTGTATTAACGCAATCTTGAAATGATCTTAATCCCCCCCCCCCCCCCGGAAACCCTAAAATTCCAGCGGGGGGGGGGGGGGGGGGGGGGGAATTCCCCACCGGTTGAGAACCACTGTGCTATAGTATACACAATACCAATATCTGCTATATTAGGCACATAATACCATGATCTGTTATAGTATACACAGAATACCTTGATCTGTCATAGTATACACAGATTACCTTGATCTGATAAAGTATACACAGATTACCTTGATCTGTTATAGTATACACAGATTACCTTGATCTGTTATAGTATACACAGATTACCTTGATCTGTTAAAGTATACACAGAATACCATGATCTGCTATAGTATACACAGAATACCATGATCTGTTATAGTATACACAGAATACCATGATCTATTATAGTATAAACCGGAGACCGTGATCTGCTATAGTATACATTGGAAACCGTGATCTGCTAGAGTTTTTACAGAATACTATGATTTATCATAGTATACACAGAATACTTGTTATGCACAGGATGTTTGCAAAAATATTGGTGACTGCTTTCCAGCTAATGTTAAAGTGAATGAACATGAAGCACAGGAAACAAATGAAACAAACAAGTTCAAAAATGAATGTTTCAGCTAAAGTCTTTGTCTGCATACAAAAAATGGGCAATAAGAACACATAGAGAAAAACAGAAATATCTGAATTCACAAGTCATCTGTATGAACATCACAGTGAAATACAATAAACTGTTCATTATGAAGAGGTCCTCTTTATTAAAGCATGACCTAGTATTTGAGAGAAGATTAACTTCACACCTCAACAGCGGTATCTGTGATGGCCTTTTTCATAAACCAGTGTGCTATTTTGAGATAAGATATGAACTTGACCTACCAACCACATTTGATATTTTTGGAGTGAATTGCTTGGCGCATAGTTACAGATTAGTGGCCACCTTGGCTGTACAACTGCTGTGAATATGAAGTTCTAGAGGCCACCTTTCTACACAGCTGCTGTGAATATGAAGTTCTAGAGGACCACCTTTCTATACAGCTGCTGTGAATATGAAGTTCTAGAAGCCACCTTTCTACACAGCTGCTGTGAATATGAAGTTCTAGAGGCCACCTTTCTACACAGCTGCTGTGAATATGAAGTTCTAGAGGCCACCTTTCTACACAGCTGCTGTGAATATGAAGTTCTAGAGGCCACCTTTCTACACAGCTGCTGTGAATATGAAGTTCTAGAGGCCACCTTTCTACACAGCTGCTGTGAATATGAAGTTCTAGAGACCACCTTCTCACTATAGATGCTGTTAGTTAAGTTAGTTGCATAGCCGTTACAGAACATTGCTGTCAACCCCAGCATTTTTTGGCTGTTTCTGATTTCTTGGCAAGTTTATGTTTAGTAGTTTGTCATTGCTTTCTGAATGATCGGCACCATACTACTGAATGAAAACAAACACAGTTCGGTCTGCTTCAAAAGCAATCACAGCTGTGTTTCGAACGCAGGATTACGAATTGTGTTCATGAGCCCTTCACCACAAAGCCACTTCCACACTACAGATTCTGTAAATATGAAATTCTAGAGACCACCTCAGCACTGCAGACTGCTGTGAATATAAATTCTAGAGACTACCTCAGCACTGCAGACTGCTGTGAATATAAATTCTAGAGACTACCTCAGCACTGCAGACTGCTGTGAATATAAATTCTAGAGACTACCTCAGCACTGCAGACTGCTGTGAATATAAATTCTAGAGACCACCTCAGCACTGCAGACTGCTGTGAATATAAATTCTAGAGACCACCTCAGCACTGCAGACTGCTGTAAATATGAAATTCTAGAGACCACCTCAGCACTGCAGACTGCTGTGAATATAAATTCTAGAGACTACCTCAGCACTGCAGACTGCTGTGAATATAAATTCTAGAGACCACCTCAGCACTGCAGACTGCTGTGAATATAAATTCTAGAGACTACCTCAGCACTGCAGACTGCTGTGAATATAAATTCTAGAGACCACCTCAGCACTGCAGACTGCTGTGAATATAAATTCTAGAGACTACCTCAGCACTGCAGACTGCTGTGAATATAAATTCTAGAGACCACCTCAGCACTGCAGACTGCTGTGAATATAAATTCTAGAGACTACCTCAGCACTGCAGACTGCTGTGAATATAAATTCTAGAGACCACCTCAGCACTGCAGACTGCTGTGAATATAAATTCTAGAGACCACCTCAGCACTGCAGACTGCTGTGAATATAAATTCTAGAGACTACCTCAGCACTGCAGGCTGCTGTGAATATAAATTCTAGAGACCACCTCAGCACTGCAGGCTGCTGTAAATATGAAGTTCAAGGGGCCACTTAACAGCTGTCTTTGGTCATGTGATGACAAGAGGGGCATTGAAGAACTTTATGACAACTGGAAAGATCGAGGGGAAGAGAGGGAGAGATAGACCAAGAGAAATGATGCTGGATGGATTGACACACTGGCATGGGGGAATATCACAGAGTTTATCCAGAAAACCAAAGATAGAGAACTCTGCTTTTCATTATCTGTCCAGTAACATATTATATTCATTACAACTTGTTGTTTTACTTAGGGTCCACATGCAACAAGGAGCAGGACTCCAAAAGGAAAAGTTGTTAAAAAAGAACTGCCAAGTGAAGAAATCATTAGCATTCCATCAGGTATATTATTTGTTATTTCAGTTTAGATGAAATGAAATGGATTTCTGTTAATCCAGTTCTGTGTAAACATTGTTAAATAATTAGTCCTCTGTGAATATTGTTAAATAATTACTGTCCTCTGTGAATATTGTTAAATAATTACTGTCCTCTGTGAAGATTATTAAATAATTACTGTCCTTTGTGAACACTGTTAATAATTATAAGGAGCGTTCATGTGAAAGCGTAATTGCATACGTTGAACATGATCATGTCATAGTCATGTGATAAGTACTGACCAATGAATAAAAGAGCACGTGCTTATTTTCCTATGATGCATAGGTTCTGTTTCTGACCATTGAGAAAATGCCAGGATTGATCCAAAATCCATCCAAAGAAGCTCAAAACAGTGGTGATTCAGTTTCGTTCATTTGAAGGATGTCGACCAGGGGACATTCATCAAAGAATGCAGGCAGCATACGGTAACAAATGTGTGTCGAAGACAACAGTGACAGACTGGGCACGAATGTTTCGGAAAGGACGTCAGTTCCTGACAGATCATCGACGGCTGGCTCAAGCGCATATTGTTGCAACAGAAAAAAACCATCACTAAAATTGATGCAGCAGTATAGATGAACCGTTGTCGAAGCTAGCGAAACAAATTGATGGGACAGTTCAAAAGGTCGTTCGTAAGAAATTTCGGAAGGTGTGTTCACAGTGGGTACCACGGATGTTGACCGACCACCAAAAAGAAGAACACATGGGATGGTGTTTGAACCCCACTTGCTGCGTTACAGAGTGGAGGGTGATGCATTTTTCTTCCACATAGTGGCAGGCGATGAATCATGGTGTCACCACTTTGAGCCGAAGCAGCAAAAGAGAGAGCATGCAATGGAAGCATGCTGGATCACCAAAAGCCAAAAAATTCAAGTTACAGGTTTCTGCCGGTAAGGTTATGCTGAGCGCATTATTTTTACCATGAAGGGCTATTGTTGGCCGACTTTAAAGAACCTGGTGTCAACATCAACTCTACCCACTACTTGCAAACACTAGACAAGCTGCAAAAAGCCATCAAGAATAAACGACCCTGCATGCTTTCTTGTGGTGTGATTTTGTTGCTCGATAATGCTTGTCCGCATATTGCAAAGATTGTGTAGGGAGCATTAGCAAGGAAGAAGTGGGAAATTCTGCAACATCCAGCCTATAGTCCTGATTTGTCACCATGTGATTTTCATTTGTTCGGACCTCTAAAAAAAGCTCTCAAGGGGCAACGATTTCACACAGATGCAGACGTAATCAACGCGGAAAACACTTGGTACGGCGACTTCTTCTGACCAACCCATGGTGCATAATTCATTCAAAATGAATGATTTGTTTAAATCTACCACACCTGTTAATGTTTCTTTCATGCTTTTGCAATAAAGCCATTGGAACGGGTTTCAAATGAACGTCCCAAATACTAATGTGGTCATTGCTAGAGTTTTGTTGGAATCGTTGTGCTGTCCTGTTGTTATAGTAGATCCCATTTCTGCAATGGTCAAATGGTACACTTGGGTTGTTAGTATTATGTTAGCAGGGGCCACGGAAGTGGAAATCCAGCAACTAATTCAGGATAATGCTCGCTCGGATGATGTGATTATCTACACAGATGGGTCGGTGTTGAGAGGTAGGAGAAGTGCCTGGGGGTTCTTAGCAAAAGCCAATGGTCGACGTTTGGTGCAGGAGAGCCTGGCATATGATACCACAACATCTAGCTTAAGAATGGAGGTGGAGGCGGTCAGTGCGGCTTTCCGCTGGATGGAGAATACGATACACACACACATCGTGATTGTAACTGACTCAGAAAGCATGCTGAGTAGGGTGAAGACAGGCAAGCTTTGTGCAGAGTGGCTTGCTTCGCTTCGGAAGTCACGGGTGACAAGCATCGTCTGGATCTTTTCTCCGGGGCATGCTGGTGTGCTGGGGAATGAACAGGCGGACAGATTGGCTGGCTCGGCAAAACTTGGTGGAGTATTGATGCATGACAAAGCAGATGTGGTTGCGATCTTGTGGGAGCATGTGTACACCTCGGAGGAGCAAATGGATCACCATGGTCTGGCATGAATGCGACAGCGAGGGGTGACGAGGGAATCTGGCCGCCGATCAACGCTCAGAGGAAAGGCGAGACGGACATATAATCAGATTGCTACTGGTACTATTAGTGTTGGAACTCTTCGCTGGCTGCTGAGGATGGGGACGGAGCGCTTATGGGAATGCCCCGAATGCTGTTATGTCGATTCCTAAATCAATCAATCATGTTAGCTGACATTTCTAGAAATATGGTTCCCCTTGTATGAGACATGTCTTTCATAAGTTAATTATCAACTTCATCTGTTCTTACAATTAATTACTAAAAAAAAATAGGCAAACAAAAAATTAAGCACATGTTGGGATTATACGAAAATTAGCATGAAAATATGTGTATGTTACATCACTTTAATATAATGAGTGCATTGTTATAGTATAGAGCATTGCTGTGAATACATAACACAGTTGAGTTAATTTTAATATTTATATTTAAATGCTGTTTTACCACATGATTATTGTTACTCACCTCATATTTTTATAATCCCTATGGCAACTTGGCAGCTTACAATGTTCAGCCCTCCCAGAGACCTTCTGTGGAGATTGTCAAATGCATTAGCTACCAGAAATTTCGGTACAGTGGGGAGAACAGGCCTGGGAAAAAATATCAGGAAAAGGAATTCATGACACTAAAGGTTGGTTTTATTTGTTTATAAATTTTAATTAAAGTGCAGGTCTGCATGGCCAAATGGGTAAGAAAGCGTGTTCTTAAACATCCAGTGTGCTGTTGCCGAGGTTAGCGGTTCAACCCCTACACCGGACAGCTTGAATAAAATGTTGTCCTGTTGTCCTTGACTTGGGGATGTAAATTACAAGTACCTCTGAAGTCGGAGTGGGTTCGCCTGATGGCGAGGGACACTGTTAATATGGATAGCTAATTCACACACTAAATTCAGTCCATCACTACTGTAAATAGTGTGCACGGACTACGCTTGAGTTCAAAGTGAGCGATCAAAAAAAAAAAGAAGTATCTTGTGCAATAATCCACTATTGTTGAATGTCAGAAAAAGGGCGCTGAAATGTTATATAGAACATTGTTTTTCTCTATTGGGGGGGGGGGGGGGGGGGGGGGGAGAGGAGAGGAGGTGTGTGTGTGTGTGAGGCTGAGTGGTCTCGAGGTATGGTGTCCGCCTCGAGTACTGGAGGTCCCGGGTTCAAGCCCCAGTGGGGGCGCCGGGAGTTTTTCACTTTAGTAACAAAATTTCTCCTGGTCTCTGGGTAGTGAGATCGGACACCCATGTGTATTAATGCACATGTAAAAAAAATCCCTTGGCAGTTAGAAATAAAAAAAGAGTAGCCTAACGGCGCTGCCTGGGCCAAATTTTGAGATAAAAATCTACCCAAAGTATTTCAGGATCCTCGCCAGTGCTACAGAGTTCATGCACTGAGCTGAGATTCTCCGGACTCAGGCTTGAGTTAGGAGTAGAACGGAGCACTTATGGGTTGCACCTGTGTACCGTGAAGTTGATCCGTTGACTAAAACTAACTAATAGAACCTTTTCTGCTGTATGGCAGTAATAGTAATAGAATTACTCCGGAACATCAGTTACCAAGATGTGTTGAGATGCATGAATGCCTATGCCAGTTGGCAGGATACATGAAGATGATGAATGATGGAAGGTCATTATGTGAGGCTGATATTTCCAAGTGTTTATAACAAAAAGCCAGATTTTGTGGCCTACTAACTTACCAAACCTTTTGTTTCATATTGTCCTTGTCAAAAATGTTAAATAAGCCCTTTATATTTTTGAACTTACATCATCATCATCAAGTGCTCTGCCATCTGGCATAGGGGTTCATGTCTCTCCACTGATCTCGGTCTTTGGTGTTCTGGATCAACTCTGTTGATGATATTCCTCGACGCAGCCATCTCAGTCCATCCAGCATAATTTCTCTTGGTCTGCCTCTGCCTCTCTTCCCCTTGATCTTTCCAGATGTCACGATGTTCTCCAATGCCTCTCTTCTCATGAACTTTTCATGTTATGTTAACACAAAATTTTTTAGAATAACGCGAATAACAAGAAGAAAAATACTGACATTAACCAAATCTGAACACTGAATAAAACTATCTCATAAATATCATCTTATCTCAGAAACTGACACACCGTGGCCATGTTAAACATCACAGTGGCTTGGATAGAACAGGTCTGGAAGGTATGGTGCCTGGAAGAAGAGACAGGTGATGACACAGGACATTGTTGACACCTTGGACATGAGGGTGCATGAGGAGGATAACTGGCAGTGATCGAGGAAATTCTTGGATTCCGAGAGCAACATTCTGCAGACGACCTGACTACATGATTATATATATATATAATATATATATATATATTAAGTATATATATATATATATATATACTAATATATATAATATATATATTTTTTTTTTTTTTTTTTTCCCGCGTTTCCATCCTGTTTCAGGATATTGCGGTCACACCAGCATCCTTCAGCTGCACGCTGATTCCTAGGCTAGATCACGCTCATCAGCACGCCACGACCCTCTGAGCGACCGGCTCCATACTCCCATAAGTCACCCTTGCAATTCGAACCACTGCTAATTCTCGTCGCGTCACGTGACGAGAGTATTCGGGGTTAGCGGAGAGAAAGCTGCTAACCCCTCGGCCATGGAGCCGGCATATATATATATATATTATATATATATATAACATTAGTATAGTTAATGTAAATAACAGTCATGAACTTTATATGGCGATCTTTAGGTGGTCAGATATCACTACATCACCCACTGCTGAGTATTGATTTGTCTATAAAAATGTGAAGGTAGCACCGTATGCCCAATGCACCTCAAATGTGTTAAAAGGTCCTTTGCTTTACTTACTATGTTCATACCAAGGTCCTTTGCTGTACTTACTGTGTCCATTCCAAGGTCCTTTGCTTTACTTATTATGTTCATACCAAGGTCCTTTCCTTTACTTAATATGTTCGTACCATATATTTAGACCTAGATTTGTTTATAATGTAATGTCCTGTCATATTTTCAGTTGAGTAACCTTCAGGACAAGGTTGTTCGTGTGGTCATCATATGTACTGATGCAGACAACCGTGAGCTGATTCACCCTAATGGTCTAGTGGGCAAAGACTGCCATGATGGAATTTATGACAAGGAGTATGCTGTTACTAAGCAGTTCTTTCTGATCAAGTAATTTCTTTTTGATTAAGCAATTTCTTTCTAATAATTCATTTTGATTCAAGTACTGTCTTTTTCACCAAGTAATTTCTCTTTGCCGGTTTCGTGGCTTAGAGGTTAGCGACTTTTCTCCGTAATCTCGTATACTCTCGTGGGTAACGTGATGACGGTGAGAATCAGCAGTGGTTCGAATCGCATCGGTAACTTACGGGGTATGTGAGCCGGCCGCTCAGAAAGCAATGGCAAACTACTGAGCGTAATCTTGCCAAGAAATCAACATACAGCTGAAAGATGCTGGTGTTGACAATGATGTCCTGTAAAGGATATGCAAAAAAAAAAAAAAAAATTCTCTTTGATCAAATAATAGTTATTTTGATCTTTTTTCTCTTTCTCTCTATAACATACAGCAGCCACATGAATCAGCATTTTTAACTAAAGGCAGTGGGTAGCACTTTAACCTGCCAGCCTGGTGGTCATGTGGTTGAATCCACTTTAGGGTGGGTTTTTTTGTTGTTGTTCACTGACCTGACCTGCCATGTTGACCCAGTTGAAAATAAGTACCAGAACATTTCCTGAAAAGTAAAAACAGCTGATGTGATACTGACCACAACACCCACAGAGTGTTAATCAGTCTAAAAATATGGGCTAACACTCTATACCCAATACGAGTTATTGCCTGTCCTTTATGGGGCGTTGCAATCAACCCCAACATTAATTGGCTGATTGTGATTAATTAGGCAATTTACATTCGTAACTGCCGTTGCTTTCCGAATGATCAGTGTCTCATACCATCAAAATCAATGTAAAGCGATCTGCTGTCGACTCACCTGTGGCTGATTTCAAACCCTCGACTCTGTCGGGGAATTGTGAAACCGTGTTTCACTAGCCACTACACCACATGTGACGTGATATTCTGGTGTGATAATTTGGTCGCGTCTAGCATGAGCCGCGTGGTCAAGTGGTTGCACACCTGCCTCACACGCCAGTGATCTGGAATTCAGTCCCGGGTCCAGTCATGGATATGCACTACTGACGAGCTCAAACGAAAGCGAAACTCGAGTTCAGTGTTTCCAATCTGACGTGAGCAAGGCCCAAGGTTTGCACCGGAATATGATCAGCGTTGCCAGTAGTGGGTTATGCACAATCTTCAAACCTCAAATCGCTAAACAACCAAATAAATGAGCCACATATATCAACATGTAAGGTATATAGATTATAAAATCAATTCATGCCCATTTAACTCATTAGCTTCCATAAGCCTCTGACAGCACCAGGTTTTACCAGTTGGTAAAAGAACCCAAGACTCTGGTGATCATGTGAGAAGCAGACTGTTTGGAAGCAAACTGCTGTGTGTTAGTTTTGATGGTATGGGTGTTGGCCATTCAGGAAACAATCACAAACTACTAACTAAATTGCTAAGTAAATCACTGACTGCCAAAATATGCTGGTGTTGATTGCCATGCCCTGCAAAGAACATGCAACTCAATTTTTTACCATTGCTTTCTGTATGAGACTTAAACATTTCAGTCCAACTGACCAACATATGGAATATACCCACTGCACCATTGTCAGAAGAGAAAGTTGAAGTATGTTAAATCTCTTAGCCATGCTAACCCTCTCTCCTCTTCTCTCCTTAATATAATATAATATAATATAATATAATATAATATAATATAATATAATATAATATAATATAATATAAAAAATAACCATTAAAACATGTACTTAGTTCATTATGTACATATAAACAAGATGGCAAGAACTAGAGCATTATATGATATGCAGTTGTTTGTTTGTGTTGCATGCAGGCTTCCTTATTTGATATGCAGTTGTTTGTTTGTGTTGAACGTAGAATTCCTTATTTGATATGCAGTTGTTTGTTTGTGTTGAACGTAGAATTCCTTATTTGAGAACTGAGAGGATGAAGACCAAAAAAAATGAGCACAAGAATATTCTAGGAGTTTTGAGTGCTAGAGCCTCACACCTGCCCTCTCCATATAAAGGTAAGTAACTCAGATGTCACTTGTTATTTTAATTATCTGGTTGTTTCGTCCCTTTTACACTAATACATGTGCTATAAGATGCTGTATGATATACTCAAAAGTTGTTGCATATCCTTTACAGGATGTAGCAGTCAACCCCAGCATTTTTTAACTGTTCATGAATTCAATAGTTTGCCAATTCTTTCTGAACGACTGGCACCCATACCATTTCATAAAAAAACCAATGTAAGGCAGTCTGCTGCCAAATCGTTCACAGCTGTGTTTCGAACATGGGTATTCGGGATTATGAACTGTGTCCATAACCCCTTTGCTACGGAGCTGGCACTTAATAAACTACTTAACTTAAAGACACATCTGTGTAAGATCATCACTATTGAGGAGAGGTCAATAAAGGGAGAAAATGCTGAATAGGTTGGCAGAGTGGCTTGAAAGACGACCTGTGGTCATTTTTTTTATCAAGAACAAAAGACAGATCGTTGTGGATGAACATGATTGTCTATGCAGCCCAGTATGGCATGTGATGATGATGTGTATGTACATGTGAAGGGGTATTTCTTGGCATACCAGTCGTACACCTGTGTACTTTTGTACAAGACCATAGTTGAGTTCTTTGTGCTGTGGTTCACACTGGCCTTTAAAAACTATGTCAAAGTAAAACAGTAAAATAAGATTTCACAGTACCACAGACAAGGAAAAAGAAAACAGAGTACCTGATTGTTACAGTCTCTGAAGTGTGATTTATGTCCTTCCATCCTGCCTTCTTTCATAGCTTAGAGGATTACCAACCAATCATTGCAAGTACACTAACTACTATGCTATCACCAAAATTCATGGCATACATCATTATGCAAGGGTGTAGTCACTTGTGAAGCAACCAGGACTGCAAGAGCTTTGAAAAAAAGACTGGGGAAAAAAAAAAACCACAGCAGGAGATCCTCCTTATGAAATGTCATGCATTCTTTGCCCACATTCGAACATTTCGAGCCAAAATAGGCCTTACTAGCCATCTTAGAACTCACGGTTCCAAACTTTCAACCCCATTGAATGAAATGAATGGTCATCATAATTCTTAATGGACAAACACCACGCTATCACCAATCTGCTTCTTCTTTGCCTTTCATCTCCCAATGGAACGTATGCCCTCAACCACCTCACCTTGTAGACTTGTTCGTGTTTGGTTGGCGTTAACAGCAAAGTTGCCTACTGGATGAGGTAAATTGACAGCCTAGCAAATCTTCATTATAGCACTTGTCCCATTTCTATTATTTATATTGTTCTTTAAATAAAATTACTGGCAGTCTTTGCAACCGATAGTTCGTTACATTGTTCTTCAAAACAAGGAATAATATCCTCTGCATAGCACAAAGCCTGGGCCGTATTGTTGAGACTATGTGTTGTCCATGCAGCATGGATAATCTCTTGGCCTGCCTACTTTACTCCGGAGGAAAGGAAACACTAATACATCTGGAACAAGACCAGCTACAGATGCTGTCAGATCAGCAAAGCAATGCTATGACTGTCCAGCTGTCTGAGCTTCCATCCTAGACGAGTTACCAGCCAAGACTTAGGGCCTGGTCTGCCCTGTCGTAACATTTAGTCTTTGGGATGCATTTCCTTACACCAGGATAAGGTTTATACCCTCCCAATAGCTCTCCTCTGCCTGAAGCTGTTGGCACAATGTGTGGTGTTGGGTTTTGGTGAGCGCCGCCTTAAATAAAACATGTAATCTGTTGATATATTATATTATATTATATTATATTATATTATCCATCCATCCATCATGTGCCGTGCCGATAAGCATGGGCGGTCATGTTTTGCCATCTCAATCGATCACCAGAGTCGTGGATCTGCTCCGTGTTTCTGTCTCGACCATGCCATGTGGCCTAGACATCCAGGTATTTACTTCTTGGTCTTCCCTTCGATCTTGCCAGTTGTCCACCAAGTTCTCCAAGTCATTTCTTCTCATAACATGCCCAAAGAATTTTGACTGTCTACGTCTAATGTCTCTAATCAGTTTACGATCTTCATTTGTTTCTTGTAGGACTTGTTCATTTGTTTTTCTGTCTGTCCATGGCATTCTTTGCATTTTACTCAGAAACCACATTTCCACAGCCATCAGATGTTTTTCAGCTTGTCTGCTCATTGTCCACGCTTCACATCAATATAAAAGTATAGGTTCTATGTAGCACTTCAACACTCTTTTTCTCTTTCAATTGATACCTTTTTATTGGTCAGTATGTTTTGTTATATTATATTATATTATGTAAAATATCAGTAGATAAAGATAGTGACTTGCAAATAACTTTAAAGTCACACTTGTTTTCTCTAATCTCTGCAATGTTAGAGAGATGCTTGTCACAGTGCACTGACAAATACACCACATCTCGGGAAAAGTTTGATACAACCAAGGTTTGCCTCGGAGTTATTGTCACAGTCGAGAGTCATCCAGGAATACTGAATGGATCTCTTCATGCCATCAGTAATGTGGTCAGGAATGCTAGTGAGTGTTTCATAATTTTGTCAGTTTTATATATATATGTGTGTGTGTGTGTGTGCGTGCGTGTGCGTGCATGCACGCGCGCTTCATTTGAGAATATAGAAACAAAATAAAAACAGTATAAAGATACAGATTATATGTTTATTTTATATATACAGATATTGAAACCATAAAAAAACCTATTAGATTTGTGTTATATGTAAAAAAATATAGATACAAAAGAAACAACGTCAATTAGATGTGTGCCTTATATAAGAATGTAGAAATAATAGAAACATAAAATGTACAATATGTACATACGAGAAAAAGATGGTTCTTAAGAGCTGTACCAAATCAATCCTGATATAGGGAAGTGAATTATGGAGAATCTACAGATTAATGAGGACTGTGGAGACTGCAGATGTGTGGTTTCATAGGAGAATGATGAGAACACTTGGACAAATAAAAAGCATAATGAAAATGCCTTTAAAGGAATGAACTCACAAAGAGAACTTATTACTCTCATGAGAATAAAGCAACCCACATTTTTTGGGCACACAATGAGAAACAGAAGGCTGGAGTAAGTCGTGACAACAGTAACATTGGATATGACGAGAGGCAGTTGGAGACCAGGAGAGAAGATGCTGGACAGTTTGACATCAGGGCATGGAGGAATATACATATCAGAAATGATTGGCAGTTCATGAGACAGATGGCTGAGGATAGATAGGATGACCAATGGCAAACAGCTTGGACTATAAGAAGAAGAATACAGGGTGTACAAGAAACAATATCGATTAGACAAGTGACAGCCGCCATATTTCTTTCAACACTGTGCTACCAATGATGGACATGGACACCGTATAAATCACAAGAGGGGAAATTTAATACACATGACATGACATTTTGGAGAAAAGTCACTAGAACTTACGGAGGCAGCATGGCTGAATAGATAAGAACACTTGCTGTTAAACTTCCTGTGTGCTGATGCCGGGGTAGTGGGTTCAAGCCCTACACCGGCCAGTTTGACTAAAATGTTGACTTCTCGTCCTTGACTTGGAGACATAAATTACTAATACTTCAGAAGTCGGAGTGGGTTCACCTGATGGCAAGAGAATAAAGTAATAGAAAAAGCTAATCCCTACAAAAATGATTCCATTACACTGGAAGTAATAGCACCTGTGGTGACTATGCTTAAGTTCAGAGCGAGCACAAAAAAAAAAAAAAAAAAAACTTGAAGTAATAGAATGAGAAAGGATGGCATTAGAAATGTCATAGATACCATGTTCTGCAGTTAATTTATAGAGACAACATATGAAATGGTTTGGACATCTGGTGAGAATGAAGCCTAAACAGCTGCCATGTTATGCATGCTGTCCCAGAAGCTCTGGCTGTAAATGGATAATAAGAATAAAGTGGATAGATTCTTTCAAGGATATACATTTTTTCCCCCGCATATCCTTTACAGGACAATCACTGTCAACATCAGCATCTTTCAGCTGATTGTTGATTTCTTGGCAAGATTACGCTCAGTAGTTTGTCATTGCTTTCTGAGAGGCTGGCGCACATACCCCGTAAAAGTCACCAATGCGGCGAGAACCGCTAGCCGATTCTCACGCAAGTTACGTTCCTCAGCGTGGATATACGGGATTACAGAGAAAGTCGCTAACTCCTAGGCCAGGGAGACCGGCAAGGATATACTAGACAGACATATATTCCGTAATGTCCAGGCAACACATTTGACTCAAGATACAAGACTTCAACTCTCTGCCTTTGATGGCACATGTAGAGCACTGGCTTTCATTAATTTTGAAATAGATAGAATATAGATTAGATTTGTTTTCTGTATATAAATATATATATATATATATATATACTAACGAAACACATTATATTGGCACCCTGCTATCTTGACAGACGATAGTTTGTTACATTGTGCTTGTAAAAAGGTATAATAACCTCTCCATAGCACAACGCCTGGGCTGAATTGTAGAGACCATGTGTTGCCCATGCAGCAAGATTCCTCTCTCGGCCTACCTAGTTTACCTTAGAGGAAAGGTAACACCAATATATCTGGAACAAGACAAACTGCAAGAAGCAGCAAAGCAATGCTCTAACTGTTCACCAGTCTGAGCTTCCATCCTAGACCACCTGCTGACCAAGCCTTAGGGTCTGGTTTGCCTTGCCATGACATTTAGTCTTTAGGGTTGCATTACCTAGTACCAAGATAAGGCTTGAACCCTCCCATTGCTCTCCTCCACTCGAAGTCCGTTGGTACAATTTGGGAAGTTAGGTTTGGTGAGCCCTGTCCAACATTTTTCGCTACCAGAAAGTAGGTAGTACCATCTACTGTCATACAGTAGCTCAGTCATATCTAGCTAACCTGACTAAAAACACAAAGCACATTATAGAAAACAATTAAACATGACGTGTTATAAGAATATAGGAACACAATACAAAAGTCGGTAAAACTAATAGTAACACTCTTTTACATGCTATACATTAAGACCAACAATGCATTATAATGAACTATGCATTATCACATTTGTAGAATCAGCTGTTTATTTTAAAATGTTTAAACAAAATCTCCACAGGTGAAAAGACATCGTTGAGTATTTTCAAATTAAGTAATGATTCTGTGCCGGCTTTGACTGGTGCTTGCATTGACATATTCACGTCGGAAGATGGTCCTGCTATTGAACCAGGTAATACTAACAGATTGTTGTAAATTTGAATTGATGGTATGTTGATAAATGCTGATAAATGACTTAATGGTGTTAAATGCTCTAATTGTGCTTTCTTAGTGTGTTATTACAAGACAATGGGGCCTTGATTGCACAGTGGCAAACACATTGGCTTTATGGTTCTGTGTTTCAATCCCCTTGGAAGCAGTGATTTAAAAAAAAATTGACCCCAGCTCACAAGTCGACACAGCCTAAAATGGGTAACAGGAAGTGTCTTGCGAAGAGTAGATGGCTGGTGGGATGTTGAGCACATTACAGTTTGAGTGCAGATCTGTCTATGCATTTGGGATTAGCATCATGTAGTACTCACTTCACCTCATGGCTTTAAAAGGGGATATAACAGGTAAATTATTAGCACAAAATTATATATATATACACACAGACACATGCACGCATTCGTACGTATGTACGTACTTACCTTGTGTGTGTGTATCCATACTCACAGCACGCACACACATACAATATTGTGCTATAAATTTATCTGTGTATCCTTCCTGTACACAGACACATATATAGTTAAAAGACAAGAGCCCTCCCTCCAAGATCTACACCATTGTGACCTGGGGTAGGAGACTGTCCTACTACCAGGTGCGTCCACCGAGCGGTGGATGGTGGAGCGGACCTCTACATATTTTGTCTAGGGGTTAGCTGTGAATAAGTTGAATAAGCAGCCATGGACCAAGACAGCTATATATATACACACACACAGAGGGTGGTTGGGTGGGCTAACAAGTTCATGTAAAAAGAAGTTGAAGGTATAATTTTCTGATCTTTTCTGTTCCTCTTCACAGACAGATATTTGATACATGTCTCCTGTGACTCCGATGCTTGTGGGGTGGATGGTTGGGAATCAGAAAAGTACTCGCCTGGGAAAACAGACCTACTCTACAAAAGGGTGATTACCTATAAGGTTCCACCATTTAAACCCAACCCCACGTTGGTGTCTCCCGTTCCGGTGACCCTTCACCTTGAGTGCCCTCAGAGCAACCAGTACTGTTCATATCAGTTTCAGTATGTACCACAAGGAGGTAAGCATAGTGTATGTTATATTTAGTTTACAATAGTCATTGTGATGAGGGTAGGGTCATCGTTAGATGTTTTTTATGTTTTGCATTTAGTACATGGCAATCAAGAAACATCATCATCATCATCTTCCAGTGCCTTGCCGACTGGTGTGGGCGACCATGCCTCTCCACAGATTGCGATCTCCGACTGGATCAATTCATATGTTGACTCCCTTTCATGCCATGACACAAGACTCAAGAATCTTCTCAACGCTGTCTTCCTCTATCTCTCTTTCTGCAAATCTTTCCGGTTGTCACAACATGTTCCAGTTTTTGTCTTCTCATAACGAGGCCAAACTACGATGACTACCTCTTTCTGATGTTTGTTATAAGTTGTCGTTGCGACTTAGCTTCCCTCAAATTGTCCAGATTGCTCATTTTGGCTGTCCAATTAATTTTCAGCATTCTTCTATAAAACCACATCTCCAAGGCTTGCAAAGATTTTTTGGCCTGTTTACTATAGGGATTCATTGTGGTGCTATACTATTTGATTGATTGATCTCAAGTTCTGTAGTATACACCTGGCAAGATAGGCAAAATCTGCCAGACAATAACCTGTGCAATATATTGTTTGTGTCATTATTCAAAATTGTTGTTATTGATAGTGTTTTGTTGGTGAGAATTGCATTCCTGGCCTCGGGAAGGTAACCTGGTAAAAAAAAAAGCCTGAAGAAGTCGGATGTGTCGATCGAAAGGTGCAAATTAACAGGCACAATGCAATTACATCTAAAACAACATTCCAGACGAACGAAGAAGAGGAAGAAGAAGAAGAAGTGTTCCAAACAGTTTTCTTTGTAATTATTTTGATAGAAGTCAGGGCAGCGTAGTGGAAGTGTGAGGTCTTACCAATACAGCAGTTCTAGATTTGTCCCAGTTGTGGAGATTTTCATAGCCAAATGTCCTTCTTGCCTAACTCAACCTGTTAAATTTTGTACCAGACTGTTTTATGAGAAAAGGTGACATTAAAAATTATGATCACTGAACTTTATAATGTAATGTGACATTCTTCTTCTTCTTCTTCTTCTTCTTCTTCTTCTTCTTCTTCTTCTTCTTCTTCTTCTTCTTCTTCTTTCTTCTTCTTCTTCTCCTGTGTCTCCTCCGTCATCTTTTACTTCTATTCATCCAGTATAGAATAGTGCTTGAAACTGCTTGTTTACAGCATGGCTGAAATAGTTCACCTTTCAGCAACACATCTGACTTGATCCTGGCATGTGTTGCCCGGATTCATGTTGCCAGCTTGTGACATTCTGTCAGTTCATTCATACCATTGTCTTTCACCTTCACCTTTGTATTACGGAACATGTTTACTTGTAATATTTTTACCACTGGTGGCTTTTAGTGCTGAATGTCTTTACTTGCAGTAGCTTTATATCTGGTGATTTGTGTTACTGAACTTGTTTAATTTGTAATATTTTTACCACTGGTGGCTTTTAGTGCTGAATGTCTTTACCTGCAGTAGCTTTATATCTGGTGATTTGTGTTACTGAATTTGTTTAATTTGTAATATTTTTACCACTGGTTGCTTTTATTGCTGAATTTTATTACTAGTAGTTATTGTCACTGAAAGGTTTCAATTCTGATGACTGACATGATTACTGTTTTCAGATATGTTGATCGTTGATGAGCAGTCTTATATTAGAGGACAGAAGCGAGGCTCGATTGAACATGACATCAAACCATCCCCAAAGAGATGTAAGTGTACTATGTTACATTCAAGCAAATGCATGCAAGTAGAGAGACAGAGAGAGAGAGAAAGAGTATACATATTACACAGGCTATTTGTTTAAAGAAAGGGGGCGAGAGAGCAAGAGAGATCAGAGGGAGGGGTGGAAAAAGTAAGAGAGAGCATAAATATTTAACAGGTTCTTGGTTTAGCTGGCTAGGTTCACTATATCTTAAGTATAGTGTTTAGACTAACATTGTGATTGGAATGAAATAGTGATATTACTCACAGTTTTAATAGAATTGATGAAAAATAAGTTTGATTTCTATGATGTAAGAGTATAATCACATGGACAAACTGATTGAAAGCTAGAGATAGTTTGTTTGATTCAGTTTAGAATTGTTATGATTAAAAACCAAATTTGAGCGAGCAGATTTTAATTTTTGCTACTTTTTTTTGTTGGTATTGCACAGTGAGATCAGAATTATTTGACAATGACGGAAGCACAGAAACTATCAAGGCCAACCTGAAAACAAAAATCAAAGCCCGCAATGGTATGGTTATATCTATATTTAACTTATTCAAAATATATTCTTCCTTGAAACTGTTCCATGTTTTAAAAATAAATTTTGTTTAGTTTAGTTCATGGATCAACATCATGGCACACGGATGTAACCCATAAGTGCTCCGTTCTCCTCCTAACTCAAACCTGAGTCTGGAGAAACTCAGCGCAGTTATATTAATAATAGGTCTAATTATTCATGCCAGCGTCAGTGGCTAAGGGCCAGTGCACATAGTTTCACAATCCTGCATGCCTGTGCCTGGTTCAAAATCAACTGCAGGTGCCTTGCTTAGATTTTCACAATGGTATGAGTGTCTGTTGTTCAGAAAGCTATGGCAAAATGCTGAATAAAGTAGTAGTAAAATTAGAACCTAGGTAAAATTGCCTAGAAAATCACAAGTGGCCAAAAAATGCTGGGGTTGATTATGACGTTCTGAAACGAACATGCAACTGACATAATTATTACTTCACAATTCATTTTGGTGTGCGTCTTGGTTCTGTTATATATTTTTTGTGATCTTCGATCACACTGTTTAGCCAATGTTATCGTTTTAATTTGCCTTGCGAAAAGTAATCAGTGCTTGAAAAAAATGTTGTAAGACGCTTTGTAATTTGTATGAATAGCTATGTTGCATTTTGTGTCCTGTATAAAATATTCTTCTAACAAAGATGAGTAAGCAAAAGTAATTAAATACAATATAAATTGTCTGGGTATAAAATATATGTTTATGAAAATAAACAGATGCAGTTGTGCAAACCGCTTAAGACTGTCTCACACGTAGTGAATTTTTGTTGTGAAGAACAATATTGTATATTATGTTGTAAATGCATTACTATATGCTCAAACTCTTATAAGAGGAATTTCTGATCAGAGCTATTTCTTTGGTCCAGGGTGAGCTTGCCTTTTCAGGTCTGCACTGTATTATCATGTATTAGCTCTTGATAAGGAAATAAGTGCAGAAATATAAGGAAATAATTAGCAGGTCTGTGGCAAAGGGGCTGCAGATACAATTCATAATCTTGCATACCAGGTTTGAAACAGCAGTTGCGATTTGGCAGCAAACTGCCTTGTGTTGGTTTCATAATGAAATGGTATGAGTGCTGGCCGTTCAGAAAGCAATGGCAAACTACTGAACGTAAACTTGCCAAGAAATCACAAATGGCAAAAATGCTGGGGTTGACTGCGCCATCCTGTGCTTTGTTCGGCTCTTTCGGCAGGTCGTCTTGTGGAAAGAGACCTAGCCATGTGGGATAAAACCTGGGTCGATGAAGTCTTTCTGGTGACTGCTGATTCCATCGATGATGAACTGTATTTTTCATGGAGGACTTTTGTGTTTGCATTCTGGCTGGTGGCATTATGCACAGTGTACCTGTGCGGGCTGTTGCCAAGACTCCTGACTGTTCCACTTTCACATTGGGCAGTGAGGAGCATTTTGCGCGATATTCACTGGCACAGGAACGGAGCATAATGGGGATGACCTGTTGCCGTGAAGTTGGAACCACGACTAACTAACTAACTATCCTGTAAAGGATATGCAACTAACTGTTTTTTTTAAAAAAACATAATCACATGGAAACAAGAGAGCTGATTGATTAGCTAAGGAAGGAGCAATAGAACAGCCTGATGTACCCATTACATACCACCAAAAGAAAAGAATGATCAGATCTGTCAGAAAGCCACCAAAACCTGCTCAAGACGACTAACACATTATGGACAGACCAGAGCAAATAATTCTTCTGGGATTCAGAACAGGACACAATAGATTATGCATCCACATGAATACAAAATTCAAAATTGGCAAATCAGCCATGTGCACATGTGGATTGACGCTGCAGGCAGCAGATCACATACTCCAAGACTGGTAATTCTTCTGGCCTAGAGAAACAACAGTGGAAGATAAACTATATGGACCACTGAGTGAACTAAAAAAGATAGTGAAATTCATACAAACACAACATTGGTGTTATAGACAAATTTCAAGCTAACAAAGGAAAAAGAAGTAGAAGAAGATAATCACACAGAAACTACCAAGAATTTGTAATCTCCGCATCATACAACATTAAACAAACCCCACAGAATGCAACTGATAATCTCATACAATTATTTGCCAACAGTACATAAAGAGGAAATAAATTCCACTGTGATGGATGATGAAACTGAGCATTTAAGAGTTTTATACTAGAGAGACATTTGTTCAGCATGGCTGGGCAGTCTTAAAGAGATTTCATACCACTAATAATCCATGGAAAAAGAGCATGTTTCAACACTATCTTCCTACCAACATTATGTTATGTTATTACTATCAACATCCCTGCATATTGGGTATTCCTATCATGCACAGTCCTCCGATGCAGCAGCCATCAATTTATCATTCACCTCATCCCATCATGATCCTCTTGTACCTTGCGGTGCCGAGGTGAAGTATAAACAGCGGGAGAGTGCCCGCTTATGGGCTTCATAGTATCGATATTCCCAAGGACTCTATTATTCCCTGCGCCCATCGTTTACGTGGTCGGCCTCTTCCTCTGTTTCCCTCTGGTCTGTACATCATTGCTTGTTGTGGTATACTGTTAGTTGGTAACCTACTTGCATGGCCAAACCATTTGACTTGCTGCTTTCTAATAGAATCTAGTGCAGCTGTAACCTCCACTTTAGTCCTGATTTCTTCATTTCTGATCTTATCTCTTCTTGATACATTGAGTATTCTTCTCAGGAATCTCATTTCTGTTGTTGTGATTTTTCTTTTCTCTTTTTCTGTCATGTCTTTTTTGTCATTATAGACAGGATATAATACTTATAACAAAATGATCTGTATACATATATCTTAATTATACTTTATTTGTCTTCCCAGTCACAGAAGCTCCGAACAGTATTGAAGCCACATGCGTTGACAGCCAGGGTGACTCTCCAGAGGAAGAGGACAGCCAGAATTATGTCAGAGAGCACAAGCAGCTTCAGATGTACTCCCAGGATTGCCCAGTGATCATTCACCATCAGGATCCCCAAACAGGAGAATCCTCCTATCTCCTGGATATGGATGCCAGCAAGAGCAGCAACAGTGCAGCTGCTCTGGCTGGTAATGAAAATCAGTATGTGATTCATTTTCAGGATAAAGGCTCCGCAAACATCATGCAAGGTTTGAAAAGTGTCAAAGGTGCCGGCTCAGTAATTCAGTCTGATCCACAAGGGTTGAAAGTTGTTACTACTGGCTATTCAGATACAATTCCACCCAATGCAGTATTTGTTTACGTATCAGATGATAACCAGGTGGTGTTTGCTGATTCATCGAGCTTCAGGCATACCGAGAAGCTGATGAGTGCCTTTACTGGTGATGGTCTACAGACATCATCCATTCAAAAGGCAGTGTCACAAATAACGCGAGGAGAAGCTGAGAAAAAGCCAAACTTTATCAACAAATTTGTAGGTTTAGATGGACAGTTGGAAGCAACTCAGCCCATTTCAGATCGCTCCATTTCAGCAGCTGAAAATAGGCTTGTGTCTGCAGTATCTTACGCATCTAACAACAGCGGCTCAACAACCTCTGGCATTTCATCTCTTGCTGGAAGATACAGTCCACACCCCACTCCTTTCCCATCATCCATACCCCCAATACGACGCATGCTCATTCCCAGTAAGGCTGTATCAAGTGCCTCACCATGGGAAGTGGATAATGGGGATGATTCTTCATCAGACTACAATATTGTTTTCAAACCATTTGAGGCATCTAACAACAGGCTCCCCTCACATCCAGTGGCCTTGAAAAGTGAGCTTAGTGATGAAGATCCCTATCGACAAAGAAATGAGTTTTCTTCTTCAATACCTCGGACATCCTACCAACCTCCATTTATTCCTATTTCTGAATCACAGTTACAACATTTGGGGAGAAATAATTACAGTAAAGAAAGTGAACACAGAGAGGAGGTTCAAATTTCTTCAGAAGAATCAACAGTGACAGCAAGAGAAGATTCAGCAACAGCCGGCCCAGAGGGTCTGAATTCTATGGATGTTGCAGAAGCAATTGCCAACAATTTGCCGACAATGAAAATACTTGAAATAGCTACAGAGTTACAGAATGATAATAATTCTGAAACAGAGGAAGGTGCTGACAGAAATTAATGATTCTTCATTCTTTTGCTTACCACGTTAGACTGTGTTATTTAAGCCTGCTGTAATGAACAGTTGTGAAAGACAAAGAAACCAATAACTCGTCATAGAGATTTGAATGTCCTCTGTATTTGCATTTGTATATTACATTATTGTTGACATGTGAAGTATATGTACATATATTTCATGAACCTAAGAACTGTGATGCCAGTCTGCCTATGACAGATATAATCTCTGACTTGTTGTCCAATTATGTGTTGCTATAGCATGGAGCATTTTCATTGAAAACAAAATTTCGGGGAGGGGGGTGTTCAAGGCAAGCGGAACAGCTTCATTACACTGTGTTTTGCCTCATCCGCCTCAGTCTCTGTCAGCAAACCGCCTCAGTCTCTGTCAGCAAACCGCCTCAGTCTCTGTCAGCAAACCGCCTCAGCCTCTGTCAGCAAACTGCCTCAGTCTCTGTCAGCAAACCGCCTCAGCCTCTGTCAGCAAACTGCCTCAGCCTCTGTCAGCAAACCGCCTCAGCCAGCAAACCGCCTCAGTCTCTGTCAGCAAACCGCCTCAGTCTCTGTCAGCAAACCGCCTCAGTCTCTGTCAGCAAACCGCCTCAGCCTCTGTCAGCAAACCGCCTCAGCCTCTGTCAGCAAACTGCCTCAGCCTCTGTCAGCAAACCGCCTCAGCCTCTGTCAGCAAACCGCCTCAGTCTCTGTCAGCAAACCGCCTCAGCCTCTGTCAGCAAACCGCCTCAGTCTCTGTCAGCAAACCGCCTCAGTCTCTGTCAGCAAACCGCCTCAGTCTCTGTCAGCAAACCGCCTCAGCCTCTGTCAGCAAACCGCCTGCTGGCAGCATCGCACAAAGCACTAACTCCGTAGCTCCAGCAATTTTGTGTGTGTATCAGCTTGCTTTGAACTCAAATGTAGTCCACACACGTGCTACACTTCTAGTACACTGGACTGATTTTTTACTTGTGGGTTAACTTTCCCTATTACCAGTGTCCCTTGCCATCAGGCGAAACCCACTCTGACTTCTGGGGTACTTGTAACTTATGTCCCCAAGTCAAGGACAAGAAGTTAACATTGTAGTCCAACTGACCGGTGTAGGGATTGAACCCGCTACTTCGATATGAAATTTAAAACAGAGCGCACTGATCTATTTGGCCATGCTGACATCCGCTCCAACAATGATCCCCAGTGGTGTCTGGAAAAATGACACTTGTCTGAATGAAACAATCTGAAAACTGACCCATGCATCAGGTGGCTTGACCACTTTGCTGCAGACACTCCCCTTTCATGTTAATTCAATTTGACTGAATTTTGTGTTTGGTTGCATATTGGCAAAATTTCTAATTAATTTAAATGTTGCACTTATTATGTTATGACCAAGTTGTCTAGTTTTAACAGTTATTTGTTAGTTATGTATTGAAATTATTGTTCAATTTGAAATTTTACATTGTTCTTTTTTAGATATATCTGTAACATAATGTTAAGAAAATAGACTCTTAAAGACAAGCAGTAAATGCTGACATGAGAAAAGTATGAAAGTTTTGATTGTTTTTAACCTTTTAAAATTTTTGAAAGAAAACAGTGTTTGAAATTGTTTCCCCGTGCTCACATGTTGTATAGGATTGTAAGTCTGTCCTATTATCAGTTACCAGATTTCTGGATTGTCGAGACATGTTTTACTGGTTTTGATTTTTATCACAAAGCTGCTGTATGTTTAATATTTACTTTGCTTTTTTAAAAATCTCTTTCTGGTTTTCTTTCTTGTCTTTCTTATATGTAATTGCTTCTCAGTCTGTCTATCTGTCTGTCTGTCTTTCTCTCTCTTTGTCATTCTCTGTGTCTCACATTACACTTTTATTTCTTCTTATTCTTAAATAAAATAAAATTGAAATACATGAACAATCAAGAGAAAGTGGGTGCTAACTACTAAGAACACAATAAAGTTAGTTGCATGTCTTTTACAGGACATCACAGCCAACCCCAGTATTTATTGGCTGTTTGTGATTTTCCAGGCAATTTTACATTCAGTATGGCATTGCTTTCTGAATCGTTCATCCCTTTGTCAAAATCAACTCAAAGCGATCTGCTCCCACATAGATTGTGACTGACTTTCAACTTAGTATGTCAGAATTGTGAAACTGCATGCGTTACTTTGAAGCCACAGATGCCAAAACATTGTAGCATACTTTAATTTCTCCTGAAACACCTGAGTTAACTCCGGTCCTGGTAATCATCATCATCATGCGCCCTGGCTGGCTGTGTAGGTGTTCTCTCCACAGATCTTGTTCTTTGGTGTTCTGGCTCAACTTTGATGGTGATATTCCTCCATGTTACCATCTCAGCCCATCTGGCATCATTTCTCCTGATCCGCCATTGCCTCTTTTTCCTTGATCTTCCCAGTCATCACGATGTTTTCCAATGCCTTGCTTCTCATCATAAGATCAAAGAATGCTGTTTATGTCGCTTTGTTTATAGTTGTATATAATGTTCTACTCTTAATTAGCCTCTTCCAGGCAGTCATTGTTAGTTACTCTGGGCAGTCCAAGGTATTTGCAACATTCGTCTAAGTAACCAAATCTCACTTACTTACAAGCTCTACTTCCTTTGTTCATTTATGTTCCACGATTCACTGCCATACAGCAAACAAGGTTCTGTGTAATCTTTCAGCACTCTCTTTCTGACATTCAGTGATAGTTTTGGTGTTTTTTTGCACTCGCTCGGTTTAAACTCAAGCGTAGTCCAAACACACTATATCTAATAGCACTGTACTGAATTTTGTGTGTGGGTTAGCTTTCCCTGTTACCAGTGTCACTCACCATCATGTGAACCCACTCTAACTTCAGAGGTACTTGTAATTTGTGTACCCTAAGTCAAGGATGAGAAGTCAACATTTTAGTCCAACTGTCCGGTCTAGGGGTTGAATGCCTTACCTCGGCATCAGCACACCGGATGTTTAAGAACGCATGCTGACCTCCGCAATGATAGTGGCTTAAATACTTTTATAAAATGTATAAAAATACATTATAATTTAACAATTTAAAACATCTGAAGATTTAGTGTCCTACTATTTTGTTTTATAGGTGACACATACACATAAAATGAATGTAATAGGCCAGTAACTGATGATCATAATTTTAGGAAATATTTAGTTAGTTTAAAACAAAAATGGACAGGGAGTGGATGAAACCGTTGGAAATTATTTACAACAAAGACATCATAGCTGAGGAGTTTAGTGCGCTGGCACACAAAACTTACTGTGTGCTGACATCATGGTAGTGGGTTCATTCCACCAAATGGTCAGTTGAACTGTAACATTGATTCAGCATTCAGAAAGCTATGGCAAACTACTGAACATAAAGGTTGCCTTAAAAATCAACATGGGATGGATCGGAACATCCTTGCAAAGGACATGCAAAGTTGTTGTTTTTAGTGTTGCTATGCAAATATTTTACTCGAAATTGATATTGTAGAAGAAGAAAAACAGTAGTAAAGGACCCTTTTACACTTATTGCGACATATCTGGTGTATAACTGCTAGAGCTATATGTTTTCATCATCGGTGGATGATGTTGTCAATATCAGCCAGCCGCCTTTATTTCCCAGGATGTTTTGTGGTACCCAGTTTGGTCTGGTCAGCAGGAGAGCTCAGGATCTATGAAAAGAAAACTTCTTGATAGGGGTTTGAATACATGACTACCTGGCCAATAGTGCTACTGCCACTCCCTGAAAATGATATTAGCCAGATAAATATCAGTTGACTACAGGAGCTCATTAACTGTGTCATTATATCTGTAATACCTGGCTTATTCTGTCACTAGAAATAAACGACATTTTATCTATTCTTCATAGAGTATTTCAATTATCCCCTTCCATTGGTCTCTCTCTCTCTCTCTCTTCTCTCTCTCTCTCTCTCTCTCTCTCCTCTCTCTCTCTCTTCTCTCTCTCTCTATCTCTCTCTCTCTCTCTTCTTCTTCTCTTCTTCTCTCCCCCTTCTTTGTATCTACCCTGTCTTCTTCTTCCCTCTTTTCTTTTTCTTCTTTTCCCCTCACCTTCTCGTCCCTCCATTTCTCTCCCATTCTTCCCTCTTCTCTTTCTTTCTTCCTGTCCCTCTTCCTTCCTCATTCCTCCTTCTCTCTCCCTCTCTCTCTCTCTCCTCTCTCTCTCTCTCTCTCTCTCTCTCTCCTCTCTCTCTTCTCTCTCTCTCTCCGCTCTCTCTCTCTCTCTCTCTCTCATCTTTTCTCACCACTCACCCTCACTAATTATAATACGTAGCAAACATTTTTCAACACAGCTGTAGGGCATTGTAAACTGGCCACAAATATTGAGTTTATTAGTTAGTTACATATGAGCTTGAAAGTCTAGTAAAAGATATGAGAAACTCACACCAAAATTTGTCTTATATCGTTGTCAGCGAATAGGCCAGAATTCTCATTGTTTATGAAAGCTCTTGTTTCTGTTCCACAATTATGTCTGTATAGTCTGATGCTAACCCATGCACACACAGTGAAGCAAGCTCATCAGTGTTTTCACCAACTTTTGACACAAATTATCCAAATGTTCCTTTGTGAGTGAAGGCATCCTGCTATACAGAATTCTATACACAGAAAATCATCACTGTTTATGAAGATCTGTGTTTCTTAAAGTGAACTATATGTCCCATCTCTCTCCAGGAGAAAAGAGAGGGTATATCATATGTCAAAGCTTAGAGTTAGTGGCATGTTCTTTACAGGACATCACACTCAACCCCAGTGTTTATTGGTTGCTTGTGATTTACTGGGCAATTTTAGTTCAGTAGTTTGGGGATCTGTGGCAAAGGGGTTACAAATGTAATGTGTAATCATGCACCATGCGTTCAAAACACAGATGTGGGCAATTTAGAAGCAGACTGCCTTGCATTGGTTTTCATTCAATGGTGTGAGTGCCGTCATTCAGAAAACAATTGCAAACTACTGAACGTATACTTGCCCAGGAATCACAAACAGCCAAACAATACTGGAATTGACTGCCACGTCTTGTAAAGGATATGCAAACTAATATAGTTTGTCATTGCTGTCTGAATGAACACAAATCGATCTGCTCTCAAATCGCCCACAGCACATTTTGAACCCTGGACTCAACGCTGGTTATGTCTAAGGTACCACCTGTAACACAGTGCTACTGGGTCACACGCATGACAAGCAGGCCAACTGATTCTTCACTGCCAAAGTACATTGATTGGAATGAAAGAATAAAAGTACTGATGTAGATAACATTTGTGGTGTTTGTCCGTCAAGAATGATGTTGACCATTAATTTCATCCATTCGGGTTGAAAGTTTGGAGTCATGAGTTCCAAGATGGCTGGTAAGGTTAATTAACATTTGTATAGCATTTGTAGTATCATTATCACGTGCAAGTAGTGTAGGTGCTCATATTCCTCCACTTGTGTACTAGTTTTCTAATCAATCCGTGGGATTCTTTGCAGTCTACATAGAAACCTCAGCGCCATGGAAGGCAAACTCAATGATATAACAGTTGAAATATGCATGTAAAGATACAAGTAGGAAGAACAAAAGTGTGGTCATGGGCCTGATGTTGATTGTACTGAGACCTGATAAAGATTTAGTTATTAGGACACAGGGTACTTTCAGTGTTTGCCACTTGCCACTTTCAAATGTGCAAGCAGACAAGTGAAATCACTGGAAAGCTGTAATGAATGAATATCAGAATATTTATGTTATGAATGTATCTTGTACAATATAAATATGATTCCATGATAAAGTGGATGTGTTCCAAATTACTCCAACTATAGGAGCTGTGATACAACAGTGGTAAGTGTACAGCCTTCTTATATTTCCTCTGCCCTTTATGGGCACCCAAGGTTTTTTGCTCTTGTCTAAGAAAGCTAGATATCCAATCCATTACCCATGAATTCAAGGGAGGTATGTGATCCTTTTCTTTTATAGAAACCCATACAGTCTGTGCCAGTCTGCACAAACCAAAAGTAGATGCTGTTACCTCGAAGTTACTCCTGAAGTAATAGCTAAGTCAGGGTAGCATCTATACTAGATTCACCGAAATTAACAATATAAAACAACAATTGATAAAGGTCATAACTGTTTGGTGCTAAAATAGTATATGGGTACTACAGTAGCAAAGTTGCTAGCAGACTAGCCTGATGGTCTTGTGTTTGAAACCCTCTGAAGATGGAAATTTGAAAAAAAATTGACCATGACTCCTGGTTGACCCAGCCTGATTTTGACCACATCGCTCATGAAGTGCTGATTGGTCTATTCAATATGGGGCTGGCACCATAAAGCCAATAAGCCTTATGGCATGTAGGAAAGGTTCATAACTTGTTTACTCTTTACTGAAAGAGTATGGAAAACTGAATGATCTATGGTCATGAAATAAATAAGTGATCAATGTAGTGTGTAAATAGAGTTAAGGAACATTCACTTGAATGCCTGATATGCAAGGACAACATTTTTTTCATTGTACTATAGGACAGAAACTGTTTTTGTTTCATACAAATATGTATATTGTATGTGAAGTGGCAACATGGGCTCCCTTTGCTACAGTTTCTGCTGTAGTAAATCGAACAAAAGTATGGTCTACAATGGGGATATGAAATAAATTTGTGTAAAGATTATGTTGAAAATTGTACTGTGAATTAAAGGTGTAGTTCTCTGAAAAAGCAATTATGTGTGAATTAGTATTAATACTCGTATATTTAATATAAGTTTTGTTCAGTTAATTGGTATTTGACGCCATAAGGTCACTATATAGAATACTGGTTTTCATAATGTTTCTGGATCATTAGCATGCAATATAAGGAATGCTCATAAACAACATTTATTATCCAGTGAATTTACTACTGCTACTACTACTACTACTACTACTACTACTACTACTACTACTACTACTACTACTACTACTACTACTACTACTACTACTACTACTACTACTACTACTAACATCTTTATTAGGATCCAGTGAGGTATACAGATATTTAAGCAGCCAGTGAGTTTGACATTTTGGGATACAGTGAGTTACACAAGTATTGTAGGATCCAGTGAGTTAAACAGGCATGTTTGCCTATGAAGAGAGTGACACAGCATGTGTGGAAATATCTTGAGTGCAGTGATGTTGATTCTTAAATAAAGTATTAAGTACAAACATTTTAGCAGTCAGTGAGTTAGACATGTTTGAATCCAGTGAGTTACACAGGTATGTTAGGATATAGTGTTGTTTATTAAAACATGTTCTGTTTGCAGAGATTGGAAGTAATCTTTCAAATGTAACTGTTATAATCTTGCTGCCATAAGTAAAACTGATCTGAAATTGTCAAACTGCCAATGAAATTCCCTGAATGTATGAGCCTACTGCATTATTTTATGTGATATGAAATAATAATCCCAATAGAGTGAGGTGATAGTAAATTCTGTGTTGACTCATTGTTTCTTTTGTTGTTCATCTGTAAAACAGGTTTAATTCGTACATTGTTATAGGTGTTCTGGTATTGTAACTTCATCGGTGGAGTCATTACTTTTCATGTTTATTCGACAGTACCAGCAACCTTCACGCTTGCTTGCTGGCCCAGTGGTCACGTGTTCGAATCCCAATTGAGGTGGATTTTTACATTTGCACCTGGGCTGCCAGGTCAAACCAGCCTAAAATAACTACCAGGAAATGACCTGGAAAGTGAAAGCGGCCAGTGTGATACTGACCATGTCACCTGTCAAGTACCCATTGATCTGTGGAAATGTGGGATGATCACCAAATGCTCAGTGTGCCTCTAGTTGTTTTAAAGGGGTTCTTGACTTTTTATTTACCAACTACCATTACACTAATGATAGATGGACAGAGCATTGAACATGTCTCAAGTTCTTCTTACTTAGGCCACAGGATAACAAAAAGCGGACAATGTGAGAATAGTATTAGAATTGCAGTGGGAGTAATAGCTTTTAGAGACCAGCAGAAAATAACCACATTAACAGTGTAAATATCATCGTCGTCGTCTTCCTCTTTTGCCGTCATGGGGAGGAATTGTTGGCATTCCAGCGTCAGTTGGGTAGCACCAGATATCAAATGATGAAAACCAGTCTTTTGTATGCAAATATGGCTTGCAACAATTTATGAGCTTTGAAGCATGGACCATCAATTAAAATTATGGGACATGATTAGAGGCATTCTAAAGTTGAAAACAAACACACACAAAAGTGTTGAATGACTTGATTGTGGTGGGAATTGTGATTTGGGACATGTTTGACTAATCTAAGATGATGTGGCAGGCTAAAGTGAAAACTGTCTAGGTAAGGAAAGTCAGTAGAGAAGCCCATTTGTTGGGTATTTGGTGCTAGACAATATTTGATAGATCAATCAGTACATGATGGGTGTTGTGGTCACTGTCACACCGGCCACCTTTACTTCCCATGTCATTTTCTGGCACTCATTTGAGGCTGAGTTGACCTCGCAGCCCAGTTAAATTTTTAAAAAATCATGTCTCGGTAGGCATTCAAACTCATGACTACTGGGCCAGCATGCAGAGCCTGCATTCTAGTCACTGCACCACTGTGGCTCCCACAACTGCCTGATAAATACAGGACTCTTGTACACACCGTGAGGGGCACTGGGCACATAGCTAGACCTGTTTTATTTTATACACCCATCGACACTTGGATTCAGATGTTTAAAATTATCTGAATTTCCAGGTCTACCCAGCCTAAAATTGATACCAAGAATGTCTGGAAATACTGACCAGATCATACACCCATTGTCGATATTTTTGTTTGTTTGTTCTTTTTTTGTTTTTGCATATCCAATTTACAGGACATCACTGTCAACACCAGCATTTTAATACTGTTGTTGATGTCCTGGCAAGTTTTACTTCAGTAGTTTGCCATTCCTTTCTGCACGACCGGCTCCCATACCAGCACGTTAAAACTAAGCGTGATGTGGTCTTCTGCCAAATTGGTCGCAGCTGTGTTTGGAACTTAGGTAAGCGGGCTCACAAATCGCGCTCGTAATCCCTTAGCCACGGATACCGGCCCAGTGCTGATTGACGTATACAAATATGTGTCTAGCACCATATGCCGGATGCACATTATGGTGTGTCCAGGGATCGTATACTTGTTTTGGCTGACCTCTGAGATGTGTGGCCAAGGGACACAATTCACAAACCTGCATACCATGTTTGAAACACAGCTGTGGGCAGTTTGGCAGCAGACCGCCTTGCATTGGTTTTGACACAACGGTATGAGTGCCGGTCATTCAGAAAGCAATGGCAAACTACTGAATTAAACATGCCAGGAAATCACAAACATGCTGGGGTTGACTGCCACGTCCTGTAAGGGAAATGCAATTAACTGTTTGTAACTGAGATGTAGGGATATGCCTGTATAAAGTAGTGTTTGTAACTGAGATGTGGGGATATGCCAGTAGAAAGTAGTATTTGGTTGTTTCGGGATTTGAAATTTAAATATTGAGCACAACCCACTACTGGCAAACGCCGATCGCATTCTGGTATGAACCTAAGGCCTATCCACGTCAATATGGAAGCACTATACTCGAGTTTCGCCCTCATTTGAGTGCGAAACTCGAGTATAGTGCTTCCATATTGACGTGGATAGGCCTTAGGTTCATACCAGAATGCGAGCGGCGTTGCCAGTAGTGGGTTGTGCTCAATATTTAAATTTGAAAGTAGTATTATTTGTAACTGAGATGTGGGGATATGCCAGTAGAAAGTAGTGTTTGTAAGTAAAGGATCCATTTAATCACCTTACAATGTATTAGGCACATGCTGCAAGATCTAGATTTGTATAGACCAATCAGCACTCGGTGGGTCATGTGGTCAGTCATCACGCCGGCCATCTTTACATTCCAAGATATTTCATGGTGCTGATTCTTGGCTGGGTCAACTTGGTGGCCAGGTCAAGTGTCAATAGCTGCATTAATGTGATTCAAACCCTTGACCACCTTGCTTGCAGGCGAGCATCTAGCCATCATGCTACTGCAGTTTCCATAGTAGTGTTAGGGCAAAACATGCAGATCCTGTGACAGGTGGGCTTTATTTTTACAAAACATGTGACAGTTTCATTATATAAATAGGAAGAGGCATTGTGGCGTTTTCAGGCACACAAAAATTAATCAGTGTTAGGTACATTTCGAGGCATTTATTATCATCATCAGACTCCAAAAAAAAAAATGTTTTTTAAAATAAAAAAGCATGACATCCCCTGTTCTTGTTCACTGAAGTTATGATTGTGCACAAAGAAACATGATATTCCTGTTTTGATTAAACTGTAGTCATGATCGTGCACAAGAAGCATGATATCCCTGTTTTGATTCAACTGAAGTCATAATTGTTTCTATGTGTTTCTTCTTGAACGCTTCCAGTGACCTGTGAAAACCTGATTTGAAAACCATACATCCCGATTGATTAGAATGACCCTTGATCTGAGCCTATTCATAGTTGTAATTTCATTAGAAGTGAGTGCTTGATGGTCTCTTAAATGTTAATTTTACGTTTCTTTTGCAGAGGTTTTTTTGTAATTGTGAACATTATTTTTCATTACAGTACATGCAACTTGTATTTATTTGAAACATTGTTACAGAATAAACGACAAATATAATGAGATCTGTTCATTTCTTTGTCACATTTTTGAATGAAAGGTTTGTAAATAAAAGCCAGTACAAGTTAATGTTCGAATCCACAACAGAACACATTTTAAAACATTTAAAGAGATCGACTCTGCCTAAAAGGTGTACCAGGAAATGGGACATAAAGGCAGTCATTATGGGAATGCATACATACTGCTCATAATTGTAATGAATCCTGAGCTAATTTCTTCTTCTTCTTCTGAGTTCATCCTGAGAGGTTTTTTTCCCATGTGATTGCGGCGTGCCTGTGCAGAGCTAAATTATTTGGCCGTTATCCGACACGACCCGACTTCTGCGGGCATTTGTTGACAGGGTTAACTTTTCCAGGAGCTAAATTCTGTGTATCAGATCAGTTCATTCGTCCTTGTCTTGGGAACATAAATGATTGAATGATTGATTGATTGATTGATTGATTGATTGATTGATTGATTGATTGATTGATTGATTTAGGAACCGACATCTCAGCATTCGGGGCATTCCCATAAGCGCTCCGTCCCAATCCTCAGCAGCCAGCGAAGAGTTCCAACGCTAATAGTACCAGTAGCAATCTGATTATATGTCCGTCTCGCCTTTCCTCTGAGCGTTGATCGTCGGCCAGATCCCCTCGTCACACCTCGCTGTCGCATTCTTGCATAACATAAAACATAAATTACAAGTACCTGAAAAGTTGGAGTGAGTGCACCTTGATGGGGAGGGACACTGGTAATAGGGAAAGCTAATCCACATGCAAAAATCAGTCTAGTGCACTAGAAATAATAGCATGTGTGTTGACTACGCTTGAGTTCAAAGAGAGAAAACGAAATAAATAAAAAAAAAACAAAAACAAATTATCAGTTCATGTGCTGACAGAAAGTGAGCTGTGGTCTAGGGAACAAGAACACAATACAATCCGAGTGTGGTGTAAATGCGTTTAGACTTGGCGTGCTGCACGGAAACTGCACAGGATTTGCAGTTCTTTCTCAGTTAGAGACGATATCTAGACACCAGTCGCAGATCAACATCGTGCAGTTTAACCCCAGGACCTGTCTCTCCTGAATATTTAACGGCAATGGTGACTACCTTTCCCCCCGTAACTGGCTGGGGAAACTGTTTCAGCCTTACCTGGTTGTTTTTACTTTTAACGGTAAGATCGTCATCTGTATGTTCTTTACATAATGTTGCAATCAACCCCAGTACATTTAATGTTGGTGATTTTCCAGCACACACACACTCACTATAATGATTCGTCAGACTACGACCAGTGACGTCCCAAAGTGGTATAGATCTCAAGACACCCAATGCAGTAGGTGAGAGTGTTGTTGTTTTGTTGCCACGGCAACAACATCGCATAGTTTACACGAACGTAAACAATTGCGCGCATGTAACGATAGTAGTATTACTATTAGACCATTAAATAGTTATTTTATGTCACGACTGTTGCTAATACCTGGACTGTCAGAGTAATTAACGTCAATTGCCTGAAAGAGGCTGAGTGAGTAAACTGCCTAGAGGCTGATGAAAGTAAAACATTATACACAACAGCTAGAAAGAGACACTAGCGGTATTCTTTAGCCATGTAATGAGAAGAGAAGCATCGGAAAATATCGTGACCATTGAATAGATCAGCGGTAGAAGAAGCAGGGGCAGACCCAGAGAAATGATGCTGGATACTTTCTCTAAAACATACAGGAGGAAGTTCATCGATATCAATCGAGGGGGCTTCAAATTAAAACCTGAAAAGTGTGATAGAAATTACTATAACCATAGTCTTGTAACCTGTCACTATTGTTGTTAAGGATGTCAGGAGTGTTAATCACGTGACATCACAGTGCAGACGAACACGGTGACTTCATAAGGACAGTTTAAAGATGGCCGCCCCATTTTTGACATGCACCAAAGAGGAGCAGCGTTCTGTTATCCGTGTTGTTATCAGCGAAGGGGTGAAACCTATTGGGAAGTTTCAAAACGGCCTGACCTCTGTGACAGACTGTTCACGACAGGTTCAGGCACACGGAGTAGTGACCCCAGAATGATTACACTCACGACCAAGATAAATTAATTTTTTTTTCTATAGGAATCCAAGCACTTTCTCGGCGCTGAAGGACTTGCGTTGAATGCAGTGGTGACTACATCAAAAAATGACATATTTGTTATTTTACTTTTTCAGAATATGTTCATTTAAAAAAAAATCACATGTAAGGTGTTCATTTGAAGCCCCCTCGTAAATCGAGAACACTAAGGGCTGAGATCTGCGGAGAGACATGAACGCCTGCGCCATTAAACAACGCACATGATTGTGGTTCTATGTAGGCTATGGTAATTCATGCTTGCTAGACACCTAACACACTCGAAAAGGTGAATGTGTTTTGCGCGGATGTCAGTTCTTATGTTTCTTCTTCCTCGTTTACATCCAGACCCCCAGTTTAAAGTCTCTGACAACGCTGCAGTTAGTTTCAGATGGATGACACCGCAGAGATGTCGGTTGACAGTGATAAATACGCGGCGTTCTATATCTTTGTATGTGCGTCATCTAGTGTGTCTTAGGCACACCAGATGTCTGCAGAATAGTTGGTAGTTGAATGTCGATGCCCTTAACAGCGGAGTACTCTTTTCTTACAATAAAGGTTATCTGTTATGTGTCTTTAGTAATAGTGTTTTGTTGGGAAGGATTAACTTTCGATCTGTCATTGATTCTTATTTATTGTAACAGTAATGTGTGCGCTGGATGCAACAAGAGTAGTGTACTGATGTTACTGCTGCCGCGACTGCTACAACTACTGCTGCTGCTGCTACTGCTACAACTACTGCTGCTACTGCTACAACTACTGCTGCTACTGCCGCTGCAGTTAGCTATAACTACCACCACCACCACTACTACTACTACTGCTACTACTACTACTACTATTACTACTACTACTACTACTACTACTACTACTATTACTACTACTACTACTACTACTACTGCGACTACTACTACTACTACTACTACTACTACTACTACTACTACTACTACTACTACTACTACTACTACTGCTGCTACTACTACTACTACTACTACTACTACTACTACTACTACTACTACTACTGCTGCTGCTGCTACTACTACTACTACTACTACTACTACTACTACTACTACTACTACTACTACTACTACTACTGCTGCTGCTGCTGCTGCTGCTAGTAGTAATAGTAATAATATCGTATACAATAGCAGGGGTATTATAAGATGTAGTATTAGAGAGCGGAGTCTCCGTGGCGAAGTAGTCAAGCCGTCTGCCTCGTGCTCCGAAGGTTGTGGGTTCGATTCCAGGCTACGTCTCTCGTTTCACGAGTGCATTTTTCTCTGAGACTCCTTGGGGTCGTCACCGGAGCTAGGTAGTTCGTGCTTTGAGCGACGTTTTCGGCAGGCTGCCTTGCGGAAAGAGGCGAAGCCATATGAGATAAAACCCGGTACAATGAAGTCGATCAGCTCGACTTTTAAGACTTTTCTTTTAGTTAGATATAGCAATAGAGGGAGTGGTAATATTAGAAGTAGGGAGAGTCGAAGTAGTAGTAGGGATAATAGTAGTAGTAGTAGTAGTAGTAGTAGTAGTAGTAGTAGTAGTAGTAGTAGTAGTAGTAGTAGTAGTAGTAGTAGTATTCGTCGTCGTCGTCGTCGTCGTAGTAGTAGTAGTAGTAGTAGTAGTAGTAGTAGTAGTAGTAGTGGTAGTAGTAGTGGTAGTGGTGGTAGTAGTAGCAGCAGCAGCAGTAGTAGTAGCAGCAGCAGCAGCAGCAGCAGCAGCAGTAGTAGTAGTAGTAGTAGTAGTAGTAGTAGTAGTAGTAGTAGTAGTAGTAGTAGTAGTAGTAGTAGTAGTAGTAGTAGTAGTAGTAGTAGTAGTAGTAGTCATGATGGGGACTTGGAGGAGATAGCTCTTTGTATCAACCTAAGCATGAATAAGGCGGAAATACTCCAGGACTGGCTGCACAGCTACCTGGTCCCACTCCCAAAGCCAGGTAAGGATCACTCCAGACTTAGTGGATACCGAATCATAACAACAGTGGAAGATAAACTCTATGGACCGCTGAATGAACTAAAAAAGACTGTTGGATTCATACGAGAGACAACATTGCTGTTATAAGCATATTTCAGGCGAACGAAAGAAGAAGAAGAATAACCCTGAAAAATATCTTTGGAAAAGTCCTCGAAAAGATTGTAGCACCTAGGCTCCAGCGACATTTGGAAAGTCGTAATCTGCTTCCCAAAGGGCTCGGGAGTTACCGGCCTGGGAAGGACACCTGGGCCAATGCGGCAACTTTTACATTTGATGTCTGTGGGGGCTTCCAGGATAAACAGGAGACAGTGGCGGTAGCGCTTGGCCTGGAGGATGCCTATAACAGGCTCAGGTATGATCGGTTGATATACACACTGTTGGACATGCAAGTATGCCCTTGCCTTGTCAGATGGGTTGCGGCGATCCTCTATGAGTGTAAGGTTGCACTGCGCATGGGTTCCTGGACTTCTGATCCCTGTACTATTACACCTGGATCTGCCATGTCCCCAGAGCTCTTTAATGTATACACCAGCAAAGTTGCAGCTATTGACTCACCAGGTGTTGGTATAATCTTGACATTTGCAGATGATGTGCTGGTGTACATACAGGGCAGGGATGAAGAAAGCTTACCTGACTTACAGATGGCAGGGACTGTTATAAACCTAGACAAGGCATCGAATGTATGGTACTCCATGAATAACCGGATTGTGAAGGCAGATGTCCCATGTATTATGTTGAATGAATGTCCTCTTAGTAGAGAGAGTAAACTGAAGTACTTGGGTATCACCTTTGACAGGTGTATGTCT